>JACFYI010003776.1:2778248-2800600 GCA_014898755.1 Handroanthus guayacan
ATCTCCATTAATGGAAAGTGGATACTCAATCCATGTAAAACTCAAAACTCAAGATTTCACTTAAATATATAGGAGAATATAAGCACATTAATATCATCTTCATACCTTGTCTCCCCTTTCTATAATGAAAACAAATAAATAGCATACTCTAACCCTCCATATATAGCCACCAAACTGAAACAAAAACCAAAAGTAGGAAGCCCCACATTAATATATAAACTCAAACAAACAATTAACTATGTGCTTATTGAAAGAGAAAAGGATTACAAAATGTACAATACATATTTCAGCTAAGGTTTAATTAATTCCCATGGACAAAACCGCTAAGATTGTTTGCCTACTTTCCGACTCTCCATATTCTTCTACGCCGACAAAAAATAAAATATATACTAATTAATAGGTAAAATAAATTAATTAAGCACATCCCTCTAATGTTCCTTAATTTCTTTGTGGGATGTGAATGTGCGAGCTCAAACACTACAAAAAGAAATGAAAAATACCAACAGAAAAATCCATCACAAATTTTATGAAATACATTACTAATTACATGATTAATTTTGTGATCAATAGAGTTTTTTTTGTCACAAATTCGTTACGGCAAGAAGTAGTAATGGGATTAGATATGTATGAATGGAATAAAAATGAGAAATAAATAATGTAAATCTTACTTTTCATACGATTGGTACGTATAGAGAATAACATAAGGAATGGCAATGCCATTCTTTACTGGATTTTAATCATAAATTTATGTTATAGTTTTACATGTGTATATATATATTCTTTTTATACAAATTAATCCATCTTAGCAATGATATTATTTACATATACTTGGAATTCACTGCATTGTTTTTCCTAAAACTCAATCAATAGCTAATACCGCAAGGGAGCAAAGGAATGACCCATCCCATTTTTTCGGAAATAGGCATTTTTATGAGAATGAGGGTTCATTCTTTAATTCATGCCAATCAAAAGTTTTGTAATGGACTTGAGAATGCCGGTTCTATCACTGCCTTAGTGTTGCATACTAATCATGTCGTTAATATATGCATTATCAATATTACTTGACGGAATTAAATTCTGTCACAAAACTAATTTTTATGATGGAATTGTTATTCACATATTAAAAAGTTGTTATAAAAACTTATTACGAGTAAGCTTGTCACGAGCATTATTGGTCATTCATATATGTGTGTGTGTGCATTTTTTTTTTTTTTAATTTCTTAGTATTCCATCACAAATCCTTCATAGATGTATCATACCTGTAATGAAAGCCTAATATCTATCATAAATTTCTCGTTAGATGAAAATAAATTTTGTTTTGCCACAATATAGTTTTATGATAAAAAGAAAAAAAAAGTTTAGTCTTTTAAAAGAGGCAATTTAGTGACATATGTATGGTGATAAAATTGTCAATATAATTTCTAACAAGATTTTCATTAGTCACAAAATTGTGATTGTAAATGTATCATGAATTGTTAATAATTGATGATACTTTAAACATAATTTTTGTTACAATATATTAGGATTGTTAAAATTATTGTTGTGACGAAATATAATAAAATACATTATATTTTGTCACTCTTTTTATGCTATTGAGAACAATATTAACATTCTCCCTTACTTTTTTGTCAATTATGTTATATTCGTATGTGTGTGTATATCTATATCTTGGTTAATTATGCTTATATCCCCTTCAAAGCAGTGAAATTACCAACTATTTTCATCTTAATTCACAATTTACCAATGTCTTCCCTCTGAAAATAAAACATTTACCGAACTGCCCCTACTTTAGGGTTTGTATGATAAATGCTAATGTCAGCAAAAAAAATCAAGTAAATTTTCTAGTTGGCCCCCGAACATTTTGAAAGATGTTGTAACTTGGAGGGGTGTAACTGTAATGTAATTATTGATTACAGTTAGGGGTAAAAATGAAATAAAAACTCTGATTGTTGTATAGTTATTGAAGCTAAAAATATTATAGTTTTTACGGAATTTTTAGCGTCCTTTATATATGGGCAGGAAGTGTTACTTAATGTTCATCAGTACATATATGGAAATTTTGCTCAAATAGTATATGCAGTAAAAATAACTACACTATGAATTTATATTCTATATAGACTTGGCATTTTTTGTGAATTAATGTATTTAACATAGTATTGCTAACAATATATAGTGTTTTGTTTATTCAATTCCATAAAAAAGCAACTCATGTGAATTTTGCATATAGCAAGCATTGACATTGTATTGGAATAATTATTATCTCATATGATAATTGTCTTCCCTACAACTCCTATTTGAATTTTCTTTTAATGGAGCAATTTTGGAAGGTTCGTTCTGGTAATTTTTAAAATAAGAGGGTAAAGTTTATAATTTCACTATTTTGGAGGGAATATAAGTGTAATTAACTCATATGTTTTTTAAGTAGAAAGGCCTAGAAAAATGGGTTAATTGCATTCACACCCCCTGAACTTTTATCTTTTGGCACTCACCCCCCATATCTTTCAATTTTTGGCAATGACACCCCTCCATTCAATTTTCAACCCTTTTTCCATTAAAAAATAAACAAATGACAAAAACACCCTTTGATTAAATAAAAATGCATACCATTTGAATTTTTTCCAACCCACTATTTATATTTATGTAATTTACTTATTAATATTTTATATCTTTTTATATATTCTGAAATTTATAATATATTTATTACCTATCAGAATCCATTACCAATACCTGATTCAAGTTCGAAAAAGTATTCTGTCTTATTCATTAGTATAACTTTCTCGACGAATATTCTTATTTTTTATTAACTTTTATTTTTTCATCAATAATATATTCTGCATTTTATTTTCATATACTACAAATTTTATAAAATATGTAAAAATATATAAAATATTAATATGTAAATTACATAAATATAGATAATTTATTAGAAGAATAGAAAAAGAAAAAAAATCAAATGACATACATTTTTATTTGATCAAGGGTATTTTTGTCAGTTTCTTATTTTTTTAGTGGGATGAAAATTGGATGAAGGGGTGTTATTGCCAAAAATTGAAAGGTCAGTGGGTGTCATTGTAAAAAATTGAAAGGTTTGGGAGGTGAGTACCAAAAAAAAAAAAATTCAAAGTGTGTGATTGCAATTAACCCATAGAAAAACCAGAAACATTTTCTTGTTGATGCAATCCACAAGACAACATTTGTCAGTTTGTTGGGGATTCTTCTATCTCTTTCAGTGAGAGTGGCGTGTCATAAGAGCATTAACACTTGCACTCTCACTCAGCAACAAAAAACCAAGAAACAAACACAAAGAAAACAAACCAAATGGAGAATCAATCTTGAAACTGATAGATCAATGAATTACATTATTGTCGCTTTCTATCTTCGGCCCCAATTCAATCCCTCCTCCTGATCCTTCTGCACTATTGAAAGGTCTCTAACACCCCCACCCCCTACTTCTGGGCCCCACACGCTTCCACCCACCGCTGCCCCGATGCAGCTCATATTACCTTCGTTTGGGGCTGTTCCGTAGCTGGAATTCGTCAGTCCGTGGCCTATAAAGTAGTCATTGGCTGGTCGTGCTGCCGGAAATGAGAGGAGGTGCGGCGGAGAAGGGTACATGTAGGCCGCCGTCTGCGGCGGCGGAGGCGGCGGCGGTGGAATGAGGGGTGAAGTGGGAAACATCCTTGATGGGCATATTGATCTGAAATCAGCAGCCATGTTGTTGCTTGGTTGATGATACCCTCCGTGTGGAATAGGTTGGCCACAGCTAAAACAATATCACACATAGTCTATATTATCATTATTTTACTCAAAATCGTTAATTACATTAGGAAAAAACACATGAGAAATAATCTTAAACGTTCACTTCAAATCACTAGAGACAAATCTAACTGGAAGGAAAAGAAAGGAATAATCACTTATATTCAAGAAGTATGAAAACTTGAAGAAGCTAATACTCTTGTCTAAGAGAATATCTATTTCGAAATTAGCTGTAGCTAATTTAAGCTAATGCTTTTGTAACTAATTTTAATTGCGAAATTATCACAGAGTTAATTTGGTAGTAATTTTTCTTTGCAATGGATGCTTAGATTTTTTTTTTTTTTTTAATGAATTACAGAAACTACGGCTATAATTGTTTTGTATTTTGTGACGTGTTAAACTTTAAACACCAAAAAAAAAAAGGGGGCGAAACTTAAACGGGAAAATCAAGATGATGAAAAAAAAAAAAAAGGAAAGAACTAGAGAGAGCAGGTCATAGTTCAGGCGTACCTCGAGACATAACCTATGTGAGCAGGAGCTAAATCGTTAGTGAAAACCAGTTGACGAGCCTTGTTCAGTGTTTCTGTCTCCCTCTCTGAGAAAAGAATACCAATAAAATTAAAAAACATTAATCAAATCACAATCTGAAAAATGAAAAAAAAAAAAGTTCAGACATTTTCTTGACATGAATGGAAAAACAGGGATTGACAAGACAATTCTTATAGAAGGCTAGGGTGCCCGAATAGGAGACTGGCTTATTAATTTTACAGCGGGGATATTATATATATACTTAACGAACTTTGCTAAAATTCATGTACTAATTTTAAAACATTATTTTTTGGAGAAAATCAAGAAACATGTCGCGAATATTATTTAATTTACTTAAGGTAAAAATAGTTTTCTGAAGTTGCCTTGGCGGTGGCGGTTCATGTGTCCCCCAAGGGCTTGAGATTTGCAGAACTTGAGGGAACAAAATCTGCATTCATAGACCTTTCCGAGCTCGTCTTTTCCTTCCTTTGCGCCGCTTTTCTTTTTCCTGTAGCTGACGCCTGCAAATATTCCAATTAAAGCAACTTTCTTCAGACTAATCTTACAACCCTAATTTCTCCAAATCGATCCGCTATGAATATTCCAGCCCCCATAGTTTTTTTCCTGTCTTGTCATTTTTCTCACTAGGGTTTCCTTCTCATACTCCATAAAAACAGAACAGAGATTTAGGAAAGAAAGGAAAAGGAAATTAACAAAAAATATGGGAATTTCATTACAAATTTGTTTTGGTAATAATATTGAGCAGGGTTTTGTGTTTAATTCTTTGTTTCTTGGTCAATATATAGCCCTCAAGATAAAGAAATGTACCAGCAGATGAAGAGGTGTCCCCTGAGACATCTCTTATGTAATCTTCAGGTAAGATATTGAGGTCTAATGGATTTCCTTCTGATCTCCTGAAAAAAATAAATTATAAATAAAGAACAAAAGAGAGAAAGTTATATAAACAAATTTGAAAAAAAAAATTGAAAAAAAAAGTGGGGCTATGGTCAAAGAGTTTAAATGAAGAACAAGGAGATAAGGAGAGTTTAAAATTTTTGTGGGGTGAGGTCTACATACATGAGAAGCGACAGAGAAAGACAGATGATGCAAGAAATTATTTGAAGTGATTAATATATAAAAATCTTTCAGATGGGAGAGAAATATTGGAAAATTATATATAAGACTTCAGTTTGGGACTGAAATGTGGAGGGCTATTGTTTGAGTGATGTTGAAGAAAGTGGGCTTCAAAGTTTTCTATTAGTTTTTTCTGCCAGCACCTTTAGAGACATCTCTACATCTCTCTCTCTCTCTCTCTCTCATTGAAAGAACATGATCAAAGGGATGACTGCAGAGGGTCTCGTGACTTTAAAAAGGGAGAGAGTTTAGAGAGAGGGCTGAGAGGGACGTAGCCTTAATTGTCTTGGCTGAGGTAAGATAGGTTTCTTGCCCTAGACCTAGTAGCCTGTCCGAACAATGACAAATACAATAAACCCACAAAGATTCAACTGAGAAAACGTTTCAACCATATTCATGTATATATGTATATTTAAAGCTTTTATTTTTTATATATAGATGTGGGTGGCAATGAAAAATACAAAAGCTTGTGTTGGAGCATGCCGCAATATATACCCTAAGGGGCAGTCAAGACAAAGGCTTTGGCTTGTACAAATTGATTCCCTTTCTTGCTAAGAAGAGCATGCTGGAGAGTGTAATGGATGAGGAGCCTATGCCCTCGTGGGGTTATGTATATATAGTACACTTGTTCCATTATACTGAGCTGTTTCTATCTATCTAGTACTTGCAATCCAAGGAAAATTTGTATATGTCTACTTGGTTTTTTGGTAATTCTTAGTCGTAATGCCTAATTTTGTCACGTGTCCAAAAGGCTCAAGCAAAGCAAGGTATGTATTGTGCCGCTTACAGTGCTCATGGCTGGAGTTTCTTAGACGTCTTGAAAAGTGATAGAGAGACACTACACAAAAATATAGCATGAGTGATAAAAAATTGAGTGATAATGTAAAAATTGTTACTAATTTTATAAAAAAAAAATGGCAAAGAATTATGTTTTGTCACAAAAAATAATTTTAACAAACTAAATAGTGATAATAATGTGTTTATATTGTCACTATTGACAATTAGTGACACATTTATAGTGACTACCTAGTGAGAATGAAAATCTTGTCACCAAATTGTAGTGACAATTTTTATTGTCACTATAAATGTGTGATTAATTGTCTATAGTGACAATTTATAATATTACTTTTTGTCACTAATGAGCTATATAGTGACAATATAAAAGTTATTGTCATCTAAAATATATAATTAGTGACAAGATAAAAGTTATTGTCACTTGATACATATTATTAGTGATAATATTTATATCGTCATACAATTTTTTGTCACTCTTATGTTATTTTTTTGTAGTGAGAGATGGACAATTTATATTAAATTGCATGTCTCAAAATTCTTCAACTATTATGAACAAAATTACCTTGGCATCAGTGATATATTAGAGAAAAAGTAATAAACTTTTAACTTTCTTTCATACTTACAATAAACAACATGAAAAACACTCTGGATCTTATATTCTTGTTCATGTTTCATGTATATCCTATTTTGTTACATAAGAGCTCGACAACTGTATGGAATCCACATCACTTGTGTTTTCATAGGAAAAAATTTAATACACTTAGCATGTATTTATTATAAAGAATAAGATATAAAACATCATTTTACAATACATAAAGGATCCTATTATGTCTTGCTGAGCTCTCCATAATATAAAAAATAAATAAATGTGTAAAGTATAAACAAGAAGTGGTTTTAAATATTTGGTGTCAATGAATTTGTTTATCTTTTAATCCATTATACAAACATGTCGTATCTGATTATCAATTAATTTAATGTTTTTATAAGAAAATTAAAGTATAATGCACACAACATTTATTTATAATGTGAACTGTGAAGATATAGAGTCATTTCACTACATAGGCCTTGCTTGCTTTTGTTTGCCTATAACAATTTTGTTTTGGGAGAACAAAAACTAAACATACATAATATTTTGGTATGAAGTGGCATTTGGTCAGATTCCAAAATACCCTTCTTTAATCCATATTTCCACAAAACCATTATCACATTACCAATCAATTAATTTTATCATATATGTAAATTAATTATATACTAATCACAATTATATATTATAATTAATTTTAAAGTAAAATTTCTCCAACTAATGATCAGACCAAAAGGCAATTTATTTGACATCTAAAGTGAAAAATTGTCCCCGCCATAATAAAATCGAACATTACTTAATTTCTCAAACATTTTCTGCTCATCATCTAAACATAACATACATCTATCATATTCCTCCATTCAACTTAATTACATAATCCTCCAATTCCCTTCCAAAAAACAACCTCTAAGACACACAACCCAAAACAAATCCAAATATATCTGGAGTTTTTTATAACTATGACGACCACCACGACGACAATTGAGTGACAATTTACAAAATTTGTCACTAAGATTTATTATTAAAAAAATGTATTCTTATGGTATGTGTGTCATAAATGACAATAGTGATGACTTAAACACGCACAACCAAAAAAAACTAGGCATTCATTATGCTCAGAAATTAATTTTGTCACTAAGGTTACAAATTAGCTACAAATTGTTCGTCACAAATGTTAATTTTTACTATTAGCTATGGTCAATTTCATAACTAAAGTTAGCTCACTACAAAAAAATATAGCATGAGTAACAAAAAGTGGCAAAGAATTATATTTTATAGGAAAAGTGGCAAAAAATTATATTTTGCCACAAAAAGTAATTTTAACAAACAAAATAGTGACAATAATATATTTATATTGTCACTATTGACAATTATTGACACATATATAGTGACTACGTAGTGACAATGAAAATCTTATCACCCAATTGTAGTGACAATTTTTATTGTCACTATAAATATATCACTAATTGTCTATAGTGACAATTTACAATACTACTTTTTATTATTAATTAACTATATAGTGACAATATAAAAGTTATTGTTATAAAAAATATATAATTAGTAACAAGATAAAAGTTATTGTCGCTTAATACATATTATTAGTGACTATATTTATATTGTCATACAATTTTGTTGTCACTCTTGTTCTATTTTTTTTGTAGTGGCTACAAAAGTATGCGTTACGGATTCGGCTACGAATTATTCTAGCTACAAACCGTTAATCAATAAAGCTAGGACTCATAATTTATTATGTCAAATATATAAAATGCTAGTAAAGTACAAGCTTAAGTAACCACAAAATAATGAAATTAAAACATTATAGATTTTCAAATTGTATTGTTTCACTTTCCAATAAAAAAGATGCCCAGTGGCTTTAATTTGTCTCAATCTTGTAAGCCACTTAACTTGGGACAACTTATAAATACACTTAATTTTCTCATTTTTTTTGTCCACCCCATCTTTCGATATAAGAATAGTTGGACCAAAAACTGACCCTTCGAAACCCAACATTATCTAACTTGAATATTCACACATTTGCCACTCTAATTGGACTTGAATTCTTAATCATTCAAAGGCTAACTGTGAATTAATTGTTCTGAACAAAAAGTACAAACTAATGAGGTGGACAAATTACACTATTTTGGGATATGTTCGCAAAAAACTTTAATTTCCAGAGAAGTAAAACGTGTTTTATAATATATAAAATGTGTAGAAAAGTAAGTAGCTAGTTTTTTTTTTTTAAAATTGTAAGTTGCTAGTTGCGAATGCTGGGAAAGTTGAAAATATTTTATGTGCTATTTTAACATGTCAATTAATGCATTATTTTGCAGTTTATAAATGTAGTGGCATTTATACATTCAGCTCTATGCAATGCTACAAGTAACACGTTTTAAAAATGTGGTTAGCGCAGAACATGAAATTCCCATTATGATACTATTTACGTGGCAAATCCTAGTGCCTCTAATCAGTAATTTTGTTGTAGTTAATGTGTGAAGAAGAATTATATATTGCTTACATACCAAAATAATTAAATTACTAGAATATATGAGGAGTATTTGGGGTTATGAAGCTTTTTTAGATGATAAAAATGTTCAAATTAAGTTTAAGTATTTACAAAAATATCAAGAGCAATGGAAGTTTGGTAAAAGTTGTTTTCAGTTTTTAATTTTTTTTTTCTACTTAACTTTTTTAAAGAATAAAAACACTTCTAAACATGACTTAGAGAAACAAGAAAAGAAAAACTAAAATTCAACTAAACTTGAAAAATATTTCAAAAGGAGAAGCTAAATACGGGTGGTGCTTGCAATTCATTCTCAAAAGTACTTATCTGATTATGAACTGTTGGAAGCCATTTTAGAATGTTTGAAAACTAGGTTTCTACTGTAAGTTCTACAATCTCAAAAACAACCTTGAGGCTACTTATGAGGTATTGTAAGCTATTTTTAATAAAAGTAGATGATTAATTATGATTCCCAACACCACATATTGTTATTAGCTTACGATAAATTATTTAATTATTTTCAAACACCAAGTACTTTTAATTATAATCTACTTTTTCTAACTTTCAATAAAAGTAAGTGATTATGTAATTATGCTTTTACATAATCAGTTGCAAACACCATCTCAGCCTAGAGGTGAAAATTGTGTCATGTTGGGTTGGTTTTCGTGTCCAGCAGAGATAGGAATATCATAATATTTTGCTCAACCCAAACCCAACCCTATAGTACTCCACTCGACAAGTCCAAAAAAATATATATCTTAATATATTTCATCATCAACTATTGTACATGAATTCACTAAAATTTATCATGTTTATCCTGTTTTCATCGAGTTGGATTGGGATGGTAGGTTACCCCAATATTATCACATTTTATCGTGTTTATCAAGTTACTCAAAACCCAATCCGTTCCCACCCTAAATTTTCGCGTTACTTATCAAATTAATCCGATATCAATTCAATCCATCCTCAACCCAAACTTAATAATACGGTGTTGTTTCCTTTCGTATTAGGGTGTTGTATGAAAAAGTTAGCACCCTTAATTCAGGCCACATGAAAGGGCACTTAGATAAGTGCATCTAAGTTTGTAATTGTGAATTGGGCTTGACATGGGCTTAACCAGCTGGTTGTTGTTTCTTCTATTGTAGTACAACGGTTAGTATTTGAACTATATTAATTATCCAAAAACAAAACAAAAAAAAGAAAAGAAAAAAGAACAAGAACTATATTATTGCATAGACTATTTGATGATTTTAGTAATATCAAGTTTCAATTATTCAACTTCAACTCTTTCAGCCACAATATTTCCAAATCCAACTGATAATCCATACTTTTAAAGCATCATATCTTTTTGATATATTTTCGTGGGATGTCCCTAAAATATCATCATTAAATTTAATAATTTTTATTTCTTGCAGAAGTGACTATAGTTATATATAATTTCCAATCCATTAATATTGTAGCATATACTTTCATGTATTTCAAAAAATCAAATAAATAAATTAAATTATTTAAAAACTTTAAAATTTTAAACACCCTCATTGAGTGTGTTAAAATTGATAATACTAATTATTGACTTAGGCCCAAGACTTTCATGAGGAAAAACAAAATAGAAAAACTATACATATTAAATAAAATATGAACTTACAACAGTCGAAGCTATTTTTTAATATTTTTTAATAAATCTCAAATTCAACCAACTTAATTTTAGTGGTATTTCTGCAATTTTTTTAAAAGCCCACAATCCCAATTGTAAATCCTACTAGAAATTGTGGTACATCTGATGCATATGTCTAAATTTTATTTTTACAAAATTAAAAATATTTATCTATTTTTAGTAATAAAAAATATTTTTTAATTATTGAATATTTTTACCTGAAATTATTATGAATGATAACATGATTGAAAGATAAATTTGGAGAAAATAAAATTTAAACAATGAAGAAAAAAATAAAATAGCAAAATAAATATTAAAAAAGGTTAAAGAGAATATTTTGTTTTTAAAGAAAATATGAAATGACAACATCCTAAGTGATTTTTTTTAGTATTTTTTGAAAAATCTAAAATCCAACCAACTTACTTTTAGTGGTATATCTGCAATTTTTTCAAAGCCCACTATTAGGCATGGCAAAATACTTGTAAGCTTGGAAACTCCACGGAAAATCTCTGAATTCAGGGACTCAAATACTGGGAATTTCTCTAATGGGATTGAGAATTGGGATGAAAATACCACCGATGCTAATTCGGGGATGATGATGGGGATCATACCCCTCCTTCTGTGGGGTTTCCATCCCCATCAAATGATTACAATGTCATATATATATATATATATAAATTCATATGATATGCCAACCTTTTAATAATATTACTTATACTTATAATAATAATCGATATAAGCAATAAAAATACAAATAACTTAAACCTAACCTAATTCCAAATTCCTAATATTCTTAATCTAATTTTTTTCTATTATCTTTATGTTCCTCTCTCTCACTCTCTCTATTTGTGTGTGTGTGTAATTTTATTCGATTTTTTACAATTTTCTAGATTTTTTGAATTTAATTTTATTACTTCGGGGATTGCTGCGCGGACCCATGGGGATTCAAGAAACAGAGATGGGAGACAAAAACTCTCTATTGCAGGAATCGAGGAGGAAATGAAATGCAGTTTAGGGAGTAACCCTCCACCCCACCATTGGCAAGCGCCATCTCGGCCTCAATCCCAAGTGTAATACCTTACTAATAATTGTGATACATTCAATGCTTGTGTCTAAATTTTATTTTCATAAAATTAAAAATATTTATTTTTAAGAATGATAAATATTTTTTAGTTATTGACTATTTTTATTTGAATTTATTATCATGATTTAAAAATTAATTTTGAGAAAATAAAACAAATATTAGAAATGATAAAGGATATATTTTTTTATTATTTTTTTAACTACTCTACAATTATGTTTTAAAATAGGATTTTTTGTCCATTTTTTTAATGACGGACTAAAATAATTACCTTTGGCCCTTAAATTTTATATGAAATATGAAAATATGAAAGTATAGATATAGTATAGCTATAGATAAAACAACAACAATGAGAATAATAAATCTAGAAATTATATTTAAAAAAAAAAAAAAAAAACACTTCTATCCGTTAGTTGGCTGACATTTTACGACGAACAATAAGCCTCACAAACCATCATTATCCTTTCCCATGGCTGCTTCTATACTCTCGCTCTCCTCCCCCAACCCTTCCACAACTGCGCCTCAGCTTCACCAATTATCTTCTCATTTCAAGGTACTGTCTTTAATATTATATCACAATTCATATACAGTTCATCTTAATTCATAATTAAACCCACGAATTTCAATTATCTTTGTCGTTTCAATCACAATTTTTCTCTTATCCAATAAACAGGGCAATGCGAGAACTCTGAAGGCAAACCCATCTCTATTTCCATCCCTAAGACTCTGTCACAATAAAGCAAAGCAAAGACAATCAGTAGTAATTGTGAACTCTGCGGCTTCTGGTGTTCAAGAATCTTCTCTCAAGAATGTTAGGTTCCGGCTTGATAACCTGGGTCCGCAACCGGGGTCCACGAAGAAGGCTAAGAGAAAGGGGAGAGGGCATGCGGCTGGGCAAGGGGGAAGCTGTGGGTTCGGAATGAGGGGTCAAAAGTCCAGGTCTGGACCCGGTGTGCGGAAGGGTTTCGAAGGAGGGCAGATGCCGCTCTACCGAAGAATTCCTAAGTTGAGAGGGATTGCAGGAGGTAAAATTTCTGCCTTGAAGATTGTGAAATTTTAGTAATTTTCTATTGCGTAAGTCTGGTATTGTCAGTTCAGTTTAGTTCATATCCATTCCCACTTAGTTTGCATCTTTATGTTACTCCTTGGCTACTTTTGTTTCATTTATGTGTCGTAATGGAGATTTTGGGGATAATGTTGGTGATTTTACTTGTGGGCTATTAAGGTTGTGAAAGGTGGGAGCTTTATTTTGAATCTTTGATGGAGTTTGTTACCTACGTAGGGAAAGAAGAATTGATGAAGTGATTCTTTTAGCAGCAGAATAATGATACTGTCATCTTTTAATTGTTTGTTTATAATGCGTGTCATTGCATGTCCAATAGCAGTAGTCAATGTTATTGTGAAATTTAAAAGAGTGGATTAAATTTCATTTTGGTCTAGTTACTGTATACAGGGCATCGTGTCTAACTACTTGCACGAGGTGCGACACATCGAGGATGAGGCAGAATTTTGACTTTTTGACACATGATGAGAATTGAGAATGGCATCGATTCTAAGTTTTACAATTTAAGCAATGATAGCCCAGTGTCATCTTTTGAGTAGATTCTACTTTATGTTTCTTATTTCAGGTTGAATCAAATTATCTTTTTCGAATCAAGTTTCTATTAAGCTTTATATTTGCACTTCACGGGACAGGTTGTATAGTGTATAGGGTTGTAATTGGGTTGCATTTGAGTTCTTGGTAGTAACACTGCAGTTGCCTGATGGACCAAGTGCTCACTGAAATTCCTCTTCATATTAATTTTTAAGTTGTGGCATTCTATACAATAGCACTCAGAGAATCGTATAGAAACAGAGGATTCCAGTATATGCATTACTTGATAAACCTGTCTCTATCTATGTCACTTGGCTTCGCTGTTTTACAATGTAGTTGGCTTCACGAAATCATGATATGCTTGTTAGTGACTTCGTTTGTTCGCCATTTTTTGCTTCCATAAAGTTTCACGTTAACAAATGTACCTTCTCTATGCAACCTTTTATTATCATAGAACTGTGATTGCTTGATTTTATTTTGATTACAGGTACTTCCATATGTACCATATGGAGATTTTTGGCCTTGATAAATTTAGCTTTGTCTAAGCTAAGTTCTGCATTTTTTACTGCTGATGAAACATTTCCAATTTCATATCTAATTGCTAATAATAGTATACCAAACCATGTATAAGATTTAAAGTCATTTGGACCTTCAATGTGCATTATCCTATTGCTGAGATGATTGTTTTATGCAAGTCAAGGAATGCATGCTGGATTACCGAAGTATGTTCCTGTAAACTTGAAAGATATCGAAGAGGCAGGGTTCCAAGAAGGAGAAGAGGTTTCATTGGAGTCATTGAAGAAGAAAGGTGTGATAAATCCATCAGGAAGGGAAAGGAAGCTTCCTTTAAAGGTAACTATTAGATGCTAAAATATTGGAAATTTTTTCGTATAATTAGTTGCATTCATGTGGATGATTATTTCATTATTAGTTTTAAGTACATCATCATATATAGTTATATTCTACATAACGATTTCTGGTTCTTTGATATCTTTATATGATTTCAATTCTAAGAACATACACCAGTTCATTACAGTCCTGTTTTGCCCGACCAGGACTGTCAATGAACTCAAAGAAGCTCGCAAAAATTTTTAGAATAGAGTAATTCATATCATCAGCGTTGTGAAAAAACATAGTTTTTGCATCAATTCGAAGTTATAAGAAAGTTCATGAGATTCAAAAGGTCCGATGAGTGCCATGTACTATTGCATGATAGATCCAAACATTTATGCTCTAGTAAAAACTAAAGAAAATAGAAAATGAGAGAATAAAAATGGAAGAGAGACAAACTAATTGTGAAAATGTCTGTAATCCCTCCCCCTTCCTTTTCTTCCATTTGAACAAGGCACAAAATTTAGACAATATAAGTGAATTTAATGTCTGAGGCAGCTTAATATGATTTTAAATCAAACAGAGCAGAACCCGAAAGTTTGTGCTTGAATTCAAATTCGAACTAGCACGAGATGAGTTAAGCTCAACCTGAATTAAGCTTGGGCTCCTTAGTACTATTATAGTGAATATAAGTTATAAGAATTACTAGAAAGTAATGCATAAAATTATTGAAATTTGAAGTTGTTCTTCATTTGGCCTTTTAGACTTTTTTGTCATTCATGCTAATATAACACGTTCAATGGCTGGAGCTCAGTTTTAGTATTTGTTTTCTAAAAAAGCCCCAGCTTAAAGAGGAAAAGATACAAACTCGAACAATTCAAGCTTTGACAGAAAAATGTTGCATAATGTCAAGCCAATGTGTAACGCCAAAATAGCTTGAGTCGCTCAGTTTGATTAACAGAGGTCTATATTATATATTGGCTTTATTTTTTACGAGACTTCAGAGTTCGGTGAGCAATTATGTGCATCTATTATTTGAGTATTTGAATTGGTTAATTGACAAAGAAAACTGTGTGTGTGTGTGCATGGGTGTGTACATACACACAAATACACGCATGCATATGTATATATATATGGTATTAGCATATTGAATGCGGGAACTACAATATGCACGTATACCAGCAATTCAACACGCCTTCCTCGCATATATCTAAATATTATTTGAAATTGATAACGGAAGTGGTTGTAGTTAAAAATAGTAGACAGTGGTTCTAGTTGAAGGATGAAGTTGAAATTATATGTGTATGTATGTGTGTGTTTGTGTGTGTGTGTGTATACACATCTACATACAGAACTGTTGCATGCATCAAAGTAGTTGCCCATGAAAGTTAGGGATTTCTTAATCTCTCGATTAAATTGTCAGCTAAATCTTAGAATTCTTCAGTGGGTCGTTGCAATCTTCTTGGGTTTTCCTCTGCATTATCGAAATAAGTTTTTTTCTATTTGCTGCATCTGTTATGACCGACCAGCAGATTATTCTTGTAGCCTGTCTCATAAAATTGTTTTTCTCTGGAAAAACAAATCATGTTGGACTCTTAATTATCTTCCATCTTTCTTTTCCTTGTCATTTGGTGTGTGCTACACACCTAGGATGATAGGAATTGAATGCACATGAACAAAAAAAATAGGTCGATAGTTCCTCATACTTGTATTGACCAGTTATCACTTGTCACTCTATTACAGTATGTTTATCTTCATGTCAGTATCTTTGCTCCCGTGGAAAAAAGTTAATGTTTTTATAGGTTCAAAATTACATGAAGATTCGAAAACCTGTAGGGTTGCTAGACATTTGATTGAGATGAGACTATGGGGTAATGTAAGCATCATGTATTAATGGTTTGATCGCTCTTTTACAATTTGTTAGTGAGAACTTAATGCAATTTGCGTCGTTTTGCTTCTACTTTTTCTCGGTGAGAAAATGAAGCGAGGCAACATGAGATAGCCTCAGCGTTCTTTGAGCTGAAGATGCATTATTTTCGGCCATGACCACGTTATTTGGCATGATACAAATGCTTGAAAATAGTTAACTTTTCCAATGTCTTCTCAAATAATTATTCTTTCAGATCCTAGGCGACGGAGAATTAAGCATCAAACTCAACTTCAAGGCCCGAGCATTCTCATCATCAGCAAAGGAGAAGCTCGAGGCAGCAGGCTGTTCGCTAACCGTTCTCCCGGGCCGAAAGAAATGGGTCAAGCCATCCGTGGCTAAGAATCTTGCCCGAGCCGAAGAATACTTTGCCAAGAAAAGAGCTGCATCTGAATCAGCTGATGCCCCTTCTGCTTGAGCCTCAAATTTCAACACAATCAGATGCTGTAACTAAAAACATCCACCAAAATACTACTATTCTTTGGTAGGTTTTTTGTATTAAAAAACATTGAATTCAAGTTTTTCTGTTGAATCCTTCAAATTAAATGTCAGTGGTCCAAATGAGCAGGTATTTGGTATATTTCAACCTTTGATTTGATTTTGAACAGGATGTTGATGGTTAGCAGATGATATGTCTTGTCCAGTTGTTTTTTTAACCATTTTAGGTGGCTGCACATGCAAATTTACTAGCTTTTCTGAAATGATGCAAAGCCAGCAAACTTAGAAAAACATCATTTCTGAAGTGGGGTGGAAAATGGGACATGAAATTTTTCTGACTTTTGTTGTTGCTGTCAATTTGTGGTCTCTTTTCAAGAAAGACAGTCCACACCCCCACTGAAAGTGATATTATATTTGCTCCATTTTAAGTGTTTTATATTTATATTATTTATTTAATTACTAAAAAATTTCTTTGAGTTTGACACGTTTGTAGGAAAATTCTTTATTGTTCAAAATCATAATTACTTCTTTACAGTTAAGCAAATTTGTTAAGTTTTTGCAGCGACCACTACAAGAAGGAGAAAACAAGTGATACTATGCTAAGGAACAATTTGAAATTTTTCATGGCAAAAAAATTTATATTGTCCCAATAATGATTTACGTAAACTTAATAGTGACAAAAATTGTGTTCAAAGTATTAATACATCTATGATAATAATTGAGTGATAATGAAAATTTTGTCACAAAATATAATAACTACTTTTGTGGTCCGTAAGTTTTGACTATTTATGCACCATTAAATTGTCTACAGTAATAACTTAAAAAAGTAATTTTTATAACCATTAACTATATATTGTGACAAAATAAAAAACTATAGTCGCTTAAAAGTTGTTATTACGAACAAAATAAAGAGTCATAGCAAATTATATTCACAATTTTTACCCTATCACTCATGTTATATTTGTTTATAGTAGACTATAACCTACGTGAATTATGTAACGCAAAGATCAACGTTTAAAAAGTATTTATAATTTGAAAAAAAAAAAAAAGATTATCTTAACATGAAGATAAGTGTTAAAAAAGTATTTATTAAAAAAGTATATATAATTTTCAAAAAATAAAGGAATTATCTTTATAAGCGACTCAAAATGCATGGAATTTTTTGTAAATAACTTTTTAATTTGGACAATTCGTCTCTCCCTGTGCAAATGATATAATGACCGGGCAAAAAATCTTTTAATCAGTCAAAGAATTCCAACATATTATAATATATTTTTCCTGTATATGAAAATAGTGACGTTGTTGAATCATATATTTGGACGGACTCAAAAATCTAAGTAGTATACTAATCTTGCACGTAATGACTTTGTAAGCCGATATTAGAATAGTTTTATCACATAATAATTGAGATTAATTTTCGTAAGGATGTCCTTTCTGGACAAGAGTTTGTTATGGAATTAAGGTCTCAACCACCAAGATATCTTCATGAAATAATGACGTGGCACCTAACTTTGACAGCTTCATCAATCTAACTGAATTGGGTGTCTAATGACTTGTAAGAATTTACTCCACTTAAAGTGGACTTTGCTTAGCATCCTGCTGTCAAGAAAACATGAAGAACTAACCCTGTTTCGGCATATCTGGGCAATATCTAGAAAGTTCAATTTTTGGATAATGGGTTTTATTAATTCTCTTGAAACTAAAATAGACATATCTTTTTTAGTTCAAATTTATGTATTAAACTATTATTAACAATTCTTATAATTTCAAATCATTGCGTCTAAATTGTATATACTTGTATCTTCTCATCATTATTTTAGTATAAATATTTAGTTGTTATATTATCATAAGCATGGCATATCATTGTATAAAAATATGAGGTTTTACCATTAATCAGGCAAAAACTTATAGGAAGAGATATTTATAATAACGTTTGTCTTTCTAAGACATTTTCCCACTTCACTCTCAAAACATTCTCCCATGACCCTCAAAGCAATCCAAAAACCATTCCTTTTTTTTTTTCCTTTTTTGAGAGAGAAAGAGACAGTTATGTGAACAAAGCAATTTCATTACATCATTAAGTCAAGACAGCATTTACACCTTAAATCATATAAAATAAAATAACTAACAACCGAGTAGCTAAATCTACTATTCAATAAGAAAATATATTCGAATCTCTAACCTCGTGAGGGCCTCACCTTTATCACTGGGCTAAGGCTTCATTGGCAAATCCAAAACATAATTGAAGAAACTAGAAGTAAGATGGATCAACCAAGGCGAATTTATCATATATTACGTTAAGTTAGAATCTTCAAATTTTGTGAAAGAAAGAAAAGTCTCGTACGACAAAAATAAAATAGTCATTTGAATCATGAAAGAATAAAATCTTTTAAAATTTGATCATTAAAACCAAAAGAACAATCACAATCCAAGAAAAGAAAAAATGGAATTGGTATTATTTGGCGGGTCCGGGCTAAGCCATATGGCATATGACGTTCAATGATTCGTGTCACTTGCAGGATGTCAATGGAATTTTATTAAGGTAAATAATTCAAACTCACCAAACAAACAAAAATGGAAAAATAAAAAAAAAAAAGAAAAGAAAAGAAAGAAACAGGAAAAAAAAATGAAGAAGAAGAAAGGAAATTTCCTCATGAAATTAGCCTGTTGGATTAGGACACGAAAAGAATTGACATCTTGGGACTAGATTCGAGGGATCAATGCGAAATTAGAGAATTAATTGATTGTAATAGTTCCATAATGCAATGGAATTTCAACGCGAAAATTGATTCCAGTATTTGGATTTTTTTTATTTTATTTTTCTCGCGAAATTGCGCTCCAGTCTGCATCCAGTTGTTTTTTAGTCTCATTTGGAATTTTTTCTCTTGTCATTTTAGTTAACAAGGACATGACTTGTAGCTTATACATTAATCATACTTTCTTGTTTTCATCGATATGAACTATAGAAGTTAGAATCTTGAATTTTTGCAAGTTAATCTTATCAAGAATTAAAAGTGAGCAATTTAATAATAAGCTTTCATATTTGCAAAAGTCAAGTCATAGGTTCAAAATCGAGATAATTGCACCATACCTCCCTCTGAAATTTAAAATAAGCACCATAAATCCTATCATTTTAAAATTAGCACATTAAATCCTATAAAATTTGAAATGTGCACTAGAGACCCTATTATTTTAAAATTAGCACACTAACCCCTATCATTTTAAAAATAGCACACTAAACACACGAAATTTACATATTGATATGGGGTGATTGGCTCTATTAAATAAAAAGACAAGGTTTAATGTACTAATTTTAAAATGTCAGGGTTTATGACGCTCATTTCAAAATTCATAGGGTATAATATGCTAATTTTAAAATAACAGGATTTATAGTGCTCATTTTAAATTTTATAGGGAAGTATGGTGCAATTAATCTGTTCAAATCCCATAAAATAGCTATAAACCTAGTCATAATCTCTTGTTTTAGGGGGAAAAAATTATGAGAAATTCGTCAGTCAACTAGTTGATCAAATGATCAATAAAACAACCTAGAACACATATAGCTAGGTTGCGTATTTCATATTTCAAGGTATTATTTTATATATAAATTATTAATATTGACGTATTAACAGTGTACTGAGTAAATGTAATTGCTTTTTCAAAAAAAGATATTATTTATGAAGCTGTGAATAATTTGATGTACAAGTATTTTAAAAAAGAAAATATGTATCTCTGTTGATTTTTACAATTTTTTTTTTTTTTTTGCAATATTCCAAATTCAAGAGAATAAATTTTTTAATTGAACACGTGATAATATACATATACGTATAAATATATGTATTGTACAGTAGAACTTTCATAAAAAAAAAAAAGTATTGTATAGTAGAACACATTTATTAGTTTACCACGTGATAATATACATGTACATATACGTGTATGTTGTGTGTAGTAGACATACTAAGTTGAGTAATCTACCAATTAATTAAGTATATTAAATTGTACTATTGGGAGCATTCTGAATGAACATGATCTTGTACACATTTTGGAAGGCACATCCATAATAATAATAATAGAGGTATGTGTTGGCCAACTTTGCACTTTGATGGTAGTTCATTATGGATGCATATGAAGCCATCTCCACTAATGATTCCAAGGTATGTGGTGGTCCATAGGGATAAAATCTAAGGATAGTTATGTTAATTCTTAATTGAAAAGTTTTTTATCTAATTATAAAAATATTTTTTATGAGTTGAAAGATTACTAATTTCTTATAAGAAATTTGTATAACATTTCCATCAGACTCTTTAAAAACTTAATAAATATATTAAAATAACAGGGAGTCTACTAACTCGTAATGTTGTAGTCAATATGTTTGACTTTTTAGGCGTTATAACTATAATATTACTTGGGTTTTGTTAATTTTTTATTAGTTGATCTAATGACATGAGGTATTATTGTAATTTTTCAAATTAGTTTGTAATTGAACTATATCTGATGAGACAATTATCCCTAAATGCATTGCCTCTTTGGAGAAGAGACACCCAAAAAAAAAAATAACAATAATAAATAAATAAAAATAAAAATAAATCATTTTTTCAGATTTACAAGATGAAATTAGATCCATCTTTTTATACCGGTTTTTCAAATTATTCGGAGCTTCATTTTAAGTAAAGATAATTTCTTTTTTTTTTTCCTTTTCTTTTGTTTTTCTTTTTTGTATCACTACATCAGTAATATCAATTATAAAAAAATAACAAAAATAAAACTTTGATGACAATAAAAAATTATAACCGCTAGACAAATGCGTGTATATATATTTATATATACGCATACATAAATGAGATTCGAATTCTAAATTGCTTCATTGTAGAATTTGCTTAGAGCATGAACTTTGTGGTATGGAGAAGATTTTATTTAGTAATTACTTTTGGTCTTTCTAGAAAAAAAAAATGATAAATATTAAAATAATTAGTTTAACAAAATAGTTCAAAATAATCGAGGTGACATCTCTTAAACGATTGTGGTTTCTATCACATCATAATCATAGATCAGGGATGACTTTAAGTTCCCTCAAGTATTCAGGTAAAAAGGAAACGATCCCTACACCCACAAAAAAGAATATATATATATATATAACCTATGGTCTATGATATTATATATTAATTGATAAAGACAAGATAATCCATATCGAAGTCGCGGTGGAACTTAAATCACCATACTCAATCAAGTCAGTAAACCACGGTGGCTACGCAAAGTAAATGTAAACCCAGTCGAATTTACCCTACAAATTCACCTATAATAAAAAAAAAATGATGTTTATCAATAATAACAGTGTATATACATTTCCCTTTCTTGTCTTTTTTTTTTAAGTACTCTTTTCTGCCATTGGCACATGAGATCACGTGGTCAAAGGTGGGGGTGAGCACGGGACGGGACAGGCCGGGATTTTGTGTGTCCCAGTCCCGTCCCAGTTTTTATTCGGGACACAAGAATGTGTCCCGATCCCGATTTTGGCTTGTCCCGGTATTGTC
>JACFYI010003776.1:2823171-2835951 GCA_014898755.1 Handroanthus guayacan
ACCTTTGTAGTGAGACAACATAAGGAGCCAAAATACCATTGTAAAATAGAGGATTCTAATCTCATGATAACAAACTAGTAGAAATCCTCTGATGTTCACATGTATCCCTATCTTTATTGCTTTCTCCATCGTCTTCTCTGGCGCTCTAAAAGCAATTATTTGGTGGCCCCAGATGTTTTTGCATTTATTACGCCCAAGTGGTCTAAAATTATACACTTCTAGCATTTTGCCACTCATATGCCTCGTATATGATAACAAAGGGTTTGTGTCCTTCATGGGTTTCACAATCATCCACTTCGCCCAACATAAAAATTTAGTCACATTCAGTTACTAATGTGTTTAGGTATGTCAATAGGACAGATTTGTGGCGAGGCGGATAGTATCCCTGACCCCTAACTTGCCTTCACCGGGAGAATTGAAATCCAACGATGCCCATTATTTTTTTTCTTTTTTTCTTTTTCTGAATTATATAAAAGCCTCCTTTTAGATTTACAATAAGAATAATCTATTAATAAACTATAGAAATATGTCAATAAACGGTTTTTGCTAGATAGACAGTCCAAATTTGATTAGAGATTAAATAATAAATATAGAGTGTTGGATGTAAAACATATCTTTGAAAAAACATTAGAATTTTAATTTATAATATAAGAACATTTTAGTAATTTTTCTTAACAAGTAACGGGTACCTATCTAAGCATGGATGGCACTATACACACTCCCACCTCTTTTACTGAATGGATAAAATTTAATATTCATATCCATCGGGACAAGGTTAATATGCCCTCTTTACCTATAATATCCACAAATACCCGTGAAAATGGGTAAAACTAATTACCATCCACAGACCACCATTTGACCCATATTGGTGAATTTTGTTTTTGAAAAAACGCTTTGAAGAATTAATAAAAGAAAGGAGTGTATATGCAAATTTCATTTCCTTTAACACTTCGGTGTGAAACTATATCAGGTCTTATCATAATCCATCCTAACACAACTCTCATAATGATCATCATATAACTCAAATTTTACATTTGACAACTGATTTATTGATATCACCCAATTTTGTTAGTCACCTTTAACACACAATGTTTTATCCCAATTCTTTTTAACTCTTAGTCTACAAATGTGAGGGTGAGGACCCAACATGATTTTAAAGACAGAAAATTATGTACATTTGTCTCCTCACCACATCAAGTAGTTTGTTACAGCTATATTATAAATAATAATGGACAGAAAAGTATGAAAGAAGGCAAGGAGAAAATGGCAAAAAGGAGGAAATAAGGCTAACAAGAAAAGTGTAAAATAGAATCATGTAAAAAGACACCATTGAGATTTAATGTTCTGTAAGAAAATGGCAAAATCCACTGTAAAAGACAGCAAGAAGAGGAGCAAATCCAAGGGACAAACTGTCTAAAAGCATATCTACTTTTTTATGTCCAGAAGATCGTATCATTTCTACACTTCCACGAAAAACAAAATAAAATTCATTTCTTTTTCTCTTCTTTTTTCAGAGTCAAAAGTCAAACAGTACAATCTCCTTAATTTTTAAATAATAAAATTAAAATCTTATGAGCCCTTTTGGGAGCAGAAGTCCAAGAATTCACCATGTTAGTTCAAATTCTGATGAAGAAAAAAATAAAAATTATTCTTTCTATACGTTAGCACGTGAATTTGCACGTTCAATAATTATATATTTCTATAACTATTATAACATAAGGACGCAGACACATTTACAAGGGTACAACTTCGTCTTCTTTAATATTATTTAAAATTAAAAAACAATAAAGTGTTCTAAGACATTGATTGGTTAGTCCTATGTTTAACACGTGAGTTACTACATGTTATTTGTTTTCTAAATTACTAATTAATTAAGGTGTATGATTTTTTCACTCTTAATTTAATATAAAAATGAAAAGATTTTTTTTTTTAATAAAAAAAGAAACTCTATTTAAAGTAAGAATATTAATTCAGAAAATCAAAAACTATTCTTTTTCTTTTTCTGATTTTTTTCCCTATATTATAAATTTAAAATAAGGATAAATAATAAATACAGATCCAACCACTGGCATTAACTGGATACAATAAATAATTTGTTGTGCCTTATTATTGTTCGTGACATTTTTGAAGGAGCAATAAATTGGGTACGTCCGTAACGTCTGGCAATATATGACAGATATATAATTTCAGGACGTTGTAAAAGAATAAATACATCAGAATTTCTCTCAGTGCAAAATGCTCTTTAATAATGATGAGCAATAAATATATTCATGTCTGTATACATACCCCATACATTAAAATATAGAGTCTAATTATTATAAGGAGGAATATATTATTATTTTCTTTTTATGTCCCACCTAAATTATTGATGATAATAGTGATAATTTTGTATTTTTCCAATAAAGATAATCTCGAGAAATCAATAAGAAGAAAGCAACATCATTGATATCAACTTACGAGATGAGAGGAGAAAGGAAATTTATAGGAGCCAAGGGAGGAAAAAAAAAGTTATGCTAGAATGAACCTAATATATAATTGTAAGTACATATTTCAAGACACAAAAACCTTATTCTGGGAAGTATATATGGAACAAATATCTAAATACCAATAACAAAAATTAAAACATAGCTAAAGCCAGAGGCTTTAGCTGGCTATATCTAGTCATTATTTCCCATCATTTTTCTAGATCTTGGCCAAACAAACCCCAAAGGTAGCTCAAATGAATTTTGGCAATAAAAAAAAATTAATAGTAGTGGTAAAAGTAATAGTTGATAATAAAAAGTCAACAGTTTTAGTGTGAAAGTGATAGTCAATAATCAAAATTAACAAGATAAAATATCATCTGTCATTGCATTTACCGAGATGAGAACATCTACTAGAGCTATATATATATCATGGTAAATTTTTTATAATCTCCCTTTAAAACTACATATGCATCATTGTCACGGTGAAAGTGTATTGAATAATTTTTCATTATCATTATTTTCTATTAACATTATCATTATTTTCTATTAACATTAGCTTCAACCATTATATGGTTACCCAAACTTTTTTTAGTGGCTGTCCAATTAAGAACATATTAATGTGTGTGTGTGTGTAACCTAGATATCCCCCTTCGAAAAAATTGTTACGAAATTAATTTTGAGCTAAGGTTGCAAAATATTTACAATTTTTTTCATAGCAAATGTATATTTTTTTCTAAAAAGAAAAAAAAAAATTACTAGCTATGGTTAATTTTATCATTAAAGATTAACTATACGAGTATCTGCTTCAAAATTCACTGTAGTTGAATGTGAGGCTAATACTTTCATAGTTAAATTTAGCTATAATATTGACCAAATTGATAATTTTGTCAAATAAAAAAAAAAATTTAATTTGCTTCAAAAAATTTGTAACCTAATTACAAAATTAATTATATAGCAACTTTATTCAAAACAAATGTCTAAATTATTTTTAATTAAACACTTGACTAATATAAGATTCCAACAATTTTTTCAAATAAAGATTAGCTTAGCTCATAGATGCTAAAAAATGCACCACATTTGTCAATTTTTTTCGAAGAATTAAAGAAGATCAAAATTAACAGCAGACAATTGGTATTTCAAAGTAGTTCACAAGATCACTAAGATCAAATTAAGTTGCGAACAAGGTGGTACAATTCTACTTCTCAATAACCTCAGCAATTAGTACCACGATGTATATATCTTACTAGTACGTACGTGCTTACGTAATTATATATTAATTTCTATGTAATTACTTAATATGTTGGTTAGACAACAAAATTCTTTCTTAACACCATGGCGAGATTCGCGGCTTAGCCGCCCTACCAGGATCGACCCGCTCTCATGTTTTTGCAAATCTATGTAACATATATTCAATTAATTTATTTTAATTATTCTATATGTATGTGTCACTCTTTATTTAAATCACTCTTAATTTAAATAAGTTAAAAAGTTATAACAGTGTTGTTTATCACAGCTAAATAACAAGATGTATATTATTTTAAAATAAACTTGGTCCACTCAAAGAAATTATTGTACAATCTATAGTCAAACCTCTGGCAATTAGAGTCTTATGATTATATTTTTTTAAAAAAAAAAATAGTGAAGTAAGCCGCCGCCCAACTCAGGACCCACGGAAGAAAAAATTGCACCACTTTAATATTAATAGTTTTATTTAATTTTGGTCTAGAATTTTATATAATGGGTCGTGAGTGAAAATATAATTTATATATTTCTATGGTATTATTTTCGAACGCAACATGTAATTTTGGAGAAAAAAGTTTATTCTAAGTAAATGTTTGTTTTCAAATAGTCTAAAAAAGCATTTCAAAATTTAAATGGAGAAAATTATTCAAACGAAGAGGGCAGAAAAATAACGACAAAGGGTAAAGTCTATTCTGCCCTCCGAATTATATACGAACTTTTGCACCAAGACAAGCACCTTCGGAATAAAAGTTTGTACCACTAAACTCTATTTATCACCCACCATATGCCACTTTCCATATGTAACAAATTGTCATCCTGTATCCTATATCACTTTTTTTTTTAAAAAAAAAAATATTCTCATAATATCTCATTACAACAAACACTCCAGCAACAAACACTCCAGCACTAGTGAAAAATTTTGCAGGCGTGTAAAATTCTATCACAAAAGTAAACAATAGTTGTAATGAATATATTATAAAATGCTAATGGATTTAATAAATGACAAAAAATATATGAACAATCATACTTGTGAATAATAAGGCGATACATATATTAACGAATTTGTGACAAAACAAAATTCATTAAGAACTATATTAGTGATGGATTTCATTAATGCATGCATAATGGATATTTTCATTAGTAAATGCCTAAAGGGGGTTTTTTTAGCGTTGTCTTTTCTTCTCTATAAATTTAAATATTATTTGCTATTTGAACTTTTTTTTTTGGACTTTTTCATCTCTTTTTTTATATTTTAAATTAAATACATGTGAAGTATATTAATTTTTATTTCATAAAATCACATAGTTGCAAAAAACATATATTTGACAAACATCCATGTAATAAAAAAAAAAAAACATGAATTGAAATAAAAAATTCGGGATATTCTTATATGAACCAAAAACAGTGTGATTTTCACTAAAGTTTGGTGGCATATTGTACTTCGACGTTGCCTATTTCAGAATAAATAAAGTAAACAAGTAAAAAAGACAGAAATAAAAACCTCATTAATACTCGAAATTCCTAATTAACTTGGGAGTTTACCGATTCCTATATTGTCCGACGACAAAAAACTGCTAGTTTGATATGTGTTCCCATCAGTGCGGGCCCCCCTTTTCCCTGTACACTCGGGCCCCTTCCGACCGTCTCTCTCTCTCTTTCTCTCTAGCCGTCAATTCTTATTCAAGTACTTCATGAGCTTGTGCGTGTGTGTGAGTGTGTATGTGTGTTTTTGTCTGTGTGTGGGTGTGTCTGAGAGAACATAGTATCCAGAGTGCAAGAATTCTCAACTAAAAAGTAAAAACCTCAAACTTTCAGTCACCAAACATATTCTCTTGCCGGAAGAGAGAGAGAGAGAGAGAGAGAGAGGGAGTGGATTTTCTTTATGTGGGCTCGCCGGAATGACATTTTCCGGCAGAAAAAGACCATTCTACCCATCATCTCTGGCGGTGCTTCTGATAATCTCACTTGTGCATGTTTGGGTATCAAGCCAAGTAGGGGCAATCAGGGCATTTCCACACGTAGAGGAAGAATCTCAGCCTCCTCCTCCTCCATGGAAGAAGAATCAAACAGAAATCTTCAGAGAATATTTCAGTGGCAGAGTTTCTGATCTCAAAAGTTCAACAACTGGTGCTTTTCTTGATGATAAAAGGAGAATACCCAGTTGCCCAGATCCTCTTCACAATTAGTAGAGTAATTAATTAGTTAATCAACTGTTAATTTATTTTACATTATTTTGTTTGATTTTTGTAAATCCCAAAATACCCACGTTTTCTCCATCTCTTTTGCTAACTGGTATCCAATTAATTGACCGGGTAAACCGTGGGTATTTTGGTATTTCTCCCTTTTGCTTCAGAGATCAAGAAATGTAATGATCATAATGTATATGAAAGCTGAGTTCTTGAAATATTGGTCACTAATTTAGCCTCTTTAATCTTTAATTAACAGTTTTTGCATATGTTTCTTCAATTATTGTTCTGCTTGTAATTAGAATGGATGGAGTACTATCTTTTGGTGGGTTTTTATGTAATTTCACTGCATTGATGTGAAAAAGTCAATTTCTTTCACCGTTAGGGCAAAATTTACTGGTTTTCACCAGACCTGTAGGAAGACTGCAATCTACTGGGTTGTCAATTTTTCTCATGAACCAATAAATAACATAATATATGGCTTTACGGAGAATTCAGACACAATTACATTTTTGGCATTGCTTAAAGTGGTTTTTCAATTCTCTCTCTCTCTCTCTCACTCACGGAGTAAAACTTTTTACCTTTTGGATTCTTGTTGAGTTACTTCATTTTTTTTCCGCAAGTGGTAAGTTTAGATTATATCCACTTGTCATTTAGTACTCCATAGTTTTATCAAAACTCAGAAGGTCATTTTGGGGTATTGGCACTTTGTCACTTGGAATAGGTCTCAAGTTTGATGAGCCGACTCAAAAAATATGTAAGTTTGAATTCGAACTTATCATGTAAATATAATAGAATAATCTATGTCAAATTTTACTACACAATTGTGTTACAAATTTGAGCAACCAACTCAAGCGAGTTTGAACCCAATTAATTTTCTCAACTCATTGAGTTCAATACGGTTTGATCAAGCATGTGTTGCATTCGTTAATAGTGTATATTATTGAAAATGAACATTGGGTCTAATCTAACTTGAAAAATAAACTTGTGAAGTAAGGATTATTCAAAACAATATAAGGACATTGGAATCTTTACACTTTTTCGATGTGAAATTTTAACATATTTTGCGCATGATTAGGGTGGTGCATTTGCATTGTGGAATTAATGAGACCTTATAACACTAGATGGTCCAATATCAAGAATAAATCTGGCTATGAAATAGATTTTAGATCTAATTCAATCCAAAAATTAGTTTATAAGGTCAAAATTGTGTAAAATTATATAAAGAAATCAGAAGATAGGTTCTAATATATGTTTTTATATCATGAAAACATAGTATTGATGTACCTGGTTTTGACAGTTGCCTCGTTCCGTTTAATTTGACTCTTGTGTGTAATTGCCCGTAAAAGAAACATGGCTTTGCCGTGAAGGAAATGCAATTCTCCTTTGTGATAATTATTGACTGATGGATGAATGTTTGTATGTAAATAAAGCATATATATTATATAGTTAGGATTTTTTTCGCATTGCGTACTCCAGGCCATGGCCCTATCAACATAAGTTCGCATGATTTGCTATAATAATAAATAAATAAATAAATAAGACAAAAAAAGGAAAAAGAAAAGGAAAAAAAAAGGTTCTGAAGATTTGAAATAAAATCTCAATTTTGTCTGGTGGAGTATTACTAATAAGTCACCGAAGCCTGGAGGTAGACAGGTATACAGAACAGGTGATGAAAGTTTTGGACAAATTCAAATTTGAATATGAGTACTAACATAATTTTTGGACGAAGAGAGCGACTGTTTATTTTGATAAAAAAAGTAGAATAAGAATATTTGATAAAAAGATCTTATAAGGTTGTTTTTATTTTCAAGGGTCATTTTCATGATGTTTTTACTTTAAGAAAATTGGAAAGTAGAAACATTTTTTTCTATTTTTTTATAAAAAATGTTACTCATTGATTTTTATTTTCATTTATTTCTACACCTACCTTATTATTCTATTATTATATCAATTAAATTTAAATTTGATTGAACATAAAGTAATGAATATCATTTCAAAATAGCTAAAATATACATTTTTCTAAACAATTATTTTTTATTGCAAAAAAAAATTATAATTTAGCAAATTTTTTTCTCTATACTTATCGTACTTTATATTTTCAATCATTTGAATACATTTTCACTTTTACATAAAAGCTAGAACCTATTTTTCCACAATTTTCTATTTTTAACCTTAGGTTAGCAAATCCTATATTATTCTTTAGAATTTAGGCACAAAATCACTGGAATGTCAAAATATCTCGTGAAGTGCTTTTAGATTCTTATTCTTTTTTTTTTGTCATAACAAAAACAGTATATTATATTATTCTTATAAGATAAGTATGAGAATATAGTTTTGGAAGCAAGATGGTAATTATAATATTGAAATTGTAGAAAATTACTTATTTATGCAAATGCACACTATTAGCTTCCTATCAATTTTGGCTTATGGTTGAAAATTCTTTCAAGTTGTACTACAAACTCTCAAATTTTCTAAAAAGATATCATCTCATCCCGGAGCACAAGCAATGCCAAACCCCATGCGAATACAATAGTAGTTGTCATATAATTAATTGAAGGAAACTAAATTGACCTAAATACCCCTTTTTTTCAAATTAGAAGTATATTTTAACGTTTTCATGAAGTATCCTTAAAGTTCATCCAATGGTTCTCCACAACCATTTTGGAGGGATGAGATCCTCTGTTCCAAATTGTATTTCATCTCCTATTTCATGCCTTTAAATACACACCACGTGTATTAAATATTTTATTATAAAAATATTTAATAATAAAGGCAGTACACATGGTAGTTATTTCAAGACATGAACTAGGAGATAAAACACAATTTAGAATAGGGGATCCCATCTCCATTTTGGATCTTCTACTCAAATACATATTTCATTTTCTCTTATATTAATGTATAACTATATCTCAAGTCTATTATATCTACAATCAAATATTTTTTTAAGATAAATATCTAATGCACTTGGTCTAACATTCATATATCATCGCAACGAAATATCAATCATCTCATCCCAAATGAATTAAGTGCTAAAAAGTAGATACCTCGTAAGTTTTAGTCAAAAAATCCATGAATAATCACTCGATGTCTTCTTTAAAAAAGTTGTTTAGAACTTAATTTCAGATTGCACGAGCCAGATTTTAGGCAATTTTTACATCCACCACATTCTCAAGGTTGAAGCATTATGATTAAATGAAACATATACTAAAATAGAGAATTCGATTTGTTCTATAATAACTAAACCACACACTCTTCTCTTATCAATCTCTCTTATTAATGGATTATTTATAAGTGAAAATATTCAAGGTAACATCATTAATATTTTCTCTGCAACAAAACGATTAACAACATTTCAAGAAACTCTTATAGGATGAGGCACTTTACATTGGGAAAAGGAATAAAGGGAAACACACTAAAAAGCGAACCATTCCATTCACCAAAAGCCCCATAGTAACGTTTTTGCCGTGGTCGTTGTATTCTACTATAAATCATCATCGCCCGTTGGGGTCATTATGTTTTCTTTACATCTTTTTAATAAAGTAATTCTGAACACGCAAAGTAATTGCCAGCCGTACGATGTCGGCTCCTTCCACATTTGTTGGAATATACCTCCGAATCAGTGAACTTTTCCGCTCTTTCTTTCTTTCTTTAATTTCTCTCTTTTTTATTTTATTTTTTTTCCAATATGAAGGGCTTACAATTAAATTCACTTTTCATCTTAGTTTGGTAATAATGTGGCTTGTTCTTGAACTGTGGATAAAAAATTCATATTTTTGTAAGATCCCTGAAAAAAGAGATTTTTTTTATTATTATGAAATATGTGAGACTTTTGAATAATCTTTTGAGTTCTAAAAAAGGGGGACTTTGTTAAGATTCAGAATGTAATTGTAATTTTATGCTCTTGTTGAACCAATAATCTAATAGTATAGAGTAGAGTATGTAATAGTAATTATTTAAATTTCAGAAATTGTTTTGATAATAATACCAACCTCAACGGGTCTAGAAGTAATTAACCCAAAAAGGAGAATGTTTCTTGGGGTAGAAATGTTAAGTACCTCAACTCACAATTTATAGTATGATTTAGTTTTCAGATTGATTATATTTGAATTGAATTTTAGTGATAAGAAAATATTTAAATGTGAAGCTGTACAAAGTTGTGTTGTCCAAAATTGAATTCTTTTTCTTTGAATTTTTCATAATAAAACCCAAGATCTAAGTTCAATCTATTTTGGACTTTGGATTTTGATGACAAAATACTAACAAAAGTATTTTCCTCCCTTCAAAATAATAGTATAGATTTTACATTTTATTTTTTAATGTGTAAGTTTTTTCATCCAATTCTAATATTCAAAAATATAGCTCAATGGTCGTATGTCACGCTCAACACGAATATGTATGTGTTATAACATCTTGAAGAATGAATACAAATTTTAATATTTATACATTGTTTGTAATAGAAACATTTACAAGATATACACTTGAGATAAATTTCATTTTGAGAAAAATTAAAAAAACGCTATCTTATTGAAAGGTTCTATACATCTACTCATTCTGGATGCATTTCTTAGTATAAAAAAGTTAGTGTACTGTAGATTCTTAAGATTAAAACATATATCTCGAACCACTAATACAACAAAGTCTTATTTTGAATCAGAACTTTCATAATTTTCAATTAATCAAAGTCACATTATTTTATCCAAAATAAGTTAGGAGACATGAACGACAAGGCAGGGGACCTCCACTGTTCCACTGAGAAGACTGATCATTTCAAAAACAAGACACAACAGGTAAAATTGAACATGGACCTTAGTGTCCTTCCAAAATTTAGCTGAATATCATATGTTTTTGTCTTGCAGTGAGCTTCTTGTCCTCTTCCCAGAAAAAGGGGGGAAAAAAATAATAATAAAAAGTAATGGCTCAAAAGTTGAAGTTACAGGATTTTGTCAGGGGCATTGAGGGCACTTTATATTTGATCAACGTACAGAGTTTCAACCTCCTACAACAAAGAAGGCCAATACTTTATTTTTCTTAGCTCTTTAGACTAAATAATGTACATTTACGTTTTACCGATCAAAAAAAAAATGTACATTTACGTTCAATTCAAAATATTAATATAAATAAAAAATTTTCAAAATCAAACAAAGAAATAATACAAGACAAATTCTTTATACTACCATGTGATACGTAATTAATTCTCAATGCAACAAATAATTGCCAGCATGCTATTCATGAGATTTGAAATGGTAATTAAGAATTATGAGATTTCAACTTTGCCAATTAAACAAAGACTGTTCGACAGTTAAAAAACGCAATTGATAAGTAGGTTTCCATTTATTTATTAGCTTTTTAACTATTGGTGTACTCATCCTGAATTCCTAATCATACACAAATGACCCCTAATAATTTATTAATAAAGCTTTTGAGTAAAGCAAGAATGCGCTAGAAATTAACATACAAATTCAGAGTTTTACATAATTTACCCAAGAAAAAAGGTTACGAGTAGTGATATTATGATGAGCGCTCGATTATAGAGAAATTGATACGAAAGTAAAAATTAGAGAAACGCATTTCTTTTCAAATATTCTGTTTAAGAGACTCATTACAAAAAGAAATGTAATAATAGTTATAAAAGGTTAGCAATACTATGAAAATTGTTACTAGCTAATAGAATAATATTATTTAAGTGGCAATATATATTTTTTGATGCAATATAGTTTAATAGTGACAAGATTGGTATTTTTTTTTATTGTGACTAGCGCCAGGAGGAAAATTGGCTCTTGGGCCCAATGGCCCAAGAGGAAAATTGGGTCTTGGGCCCAACGGTTGAAATATCCCAGACCCACCAGAAAACCTACAGGATGATCAACCCACGATAGCTGTCCCAAAAGCAGGAAAGCCCAATCTTACAAATGCAGCAGGCCAAAACCTTTCAAAGACCGACCCAACTAAACAAGCTGCACTTGGCCCAAGGAATGTCCTGCCCCTGAGGCCCAGCTCAGTCAGTGTGTCTAAAGCCCAATAGGAGTTTAAGACGTTGTGCCTAGCCCTTCCTAAAAATCCACCAGAGAAGTTGACCGAGTAAAACTCCTCAAGGACCTAGGAACGTGGAAGAGGGAGAAATGGAGTCATGGCATCCTCACGCAGCCGATATGGGCAGGGCAATTCGAGGAATATAGGCTGTAGGTAATACAAGCACGGGCAAGAGGAAGGCAAAGGATGAACCTATAAATGCAGACTTAGGGCACTATAGGAAAATATACGAGCGGGAAATGAAATTTATACTTGTACAAATCTTTGATTTCTTTATAGAATTATTGAAGGAATTCTTGTGAAAAAGAAAAGGTAATAAAAATATTTCTTATTTTTCTTGCTTTAATTTTGTGTGAGCATTAATGACAATTGACAATTAGTAGAAACTATGTGGGATTGAAAATGTCGAAAATGGACCTTGAGCTTAGTTCGATCTCAAAAGATAACTTTTGAGATTGAGTGACTCCAAATCTATTTTTAATATGGTATCACACCAGCGGATTAGATCTTCTATTCCAAAATGATAATTCATCTCTTATTTCATACTTTTAAATACATGCTATGTATACTTCATATATTACTAATAGTTTTATAAGAAGATATTTAATATACATGACGTGCATTTAAAGATATGAAATATGAAATAACACACTATTTTGAAATAAAGGATCAAATTCGTCACACCAGATCCATCTTTGATGTGGCAACCCGGTACTATTTGGCCACCCATTTCATGCTAGTCTACGCTCTATACCCTGAGCGTGTGGGGTTGTGTTACATAGATAAAATATATGGGTTGTAGTTATCTTATATGGTCTTAGACAATCATCATTTTATAAACTAAAAAAAAAAAA
>JACFYI010003776.1:2853139-2877589 GCA_014898755.1 Handroanthus guayacan
TTGGAAGGTCATCAATGTTGATGATTTGCGACAAATCTATTATAGCAATAGAAATAATTAATAATGCTGAATGTGACATTACAAAAATAAATCACATTAATTGTGGTTAAAAGGCGAGGAACGAAATTAATTGTTGTGACTAATTGTCATGGATTAGGACCTCATCCAAGCAAACAAATTATGGTGTTTGTCGAATGACTAATACTTTCACCATGATGTTTACTCGTTGTGAATATTAGTCATGATATTTACTATTATTCCAAAATTAATAGCCATGACTGTAAGCCGCTTTCTGGTATTGATCAAGATTTTTCTGTAGTGTAAATTTCCGTTGCCAAAAAATCAAACTTCTTGTAGTGTGTTCATAATTACAATAGTAATAATATTAAATTTTTTTTCTTCTTTCTTTTTCTATTTTTTCCGTCCCTTTCATGGTCATGGTGCCAAATCCTAAGAAAAATAAAGCTTTCCGCCATGCCCATAAAATCTTAGTACGTTCTTCACTTGATGAGCGTGGCCAGAATTTCTGCTCCAACTAGAACATCCCTTTTCTTCAGTAAAACTTGTTTTCTTCGAATAAATCTTGGATCAAATAGGTACATAAATAAAAAGAAAAGAAAAAGTGGTGTACTTGATTGCTTGAGAGAAAGATGTAAATGTAAAAGGGATATTATTCACCTCTAACATCCCTGGATTTGGCCCGATGATATAAATATCTCCTATGATTAGAAAAAACAATAATAATACCTTGTTTCTAGTGTAGACAACAAATAAAATAAAATTTAACGGCATCGTCTTAAAATCTAACATGTTAATTGAAATATTATAAGTAAACCTTGTTAAGAATAAGTTAGCAAAACTAACAGTGAGTTATACAAATTTTATTAAGTTTTTTTGTTAACTAATCTAACAATGAGGATTTCTTAGTAATTTTATAAATCATGATGTAATTATTCCTCAACATTTAATGCAGCTCGGCGGATAAAGGCAAACAAAATGGCACAATATATTTATATTTATGAACTATGATCGTAGTAGACAAATACGATGTGGAGTCCTCATCCATTTTATGCCTTACCTTTTGTTTTTCTCCTTTTCTTCTAGAAGAAAAATGTTGACAAAGCTTGTGGCAGAAAATCTATCAACCCATGTTAGTGCCATGGCAGGGACTAGAAAATGACTCGCTTGTCAAATCAATTATTTTGTGAAATCTAAAAAGGAAAGTTTTCCCTTGATATGCAAAGAAATTCTTGAAGATCATAAGATACAATTGTAATGATGAGAGTGTTTAACTAAGCTTATTTAAACTATTTTATAATTTCTACATCTTATAAGATATTTTTGGCACTTATAACATGTTAGAATTTAATTACTTTATTTTTGAAGTATTTGGTAAAATAAGATCTTTGAGCTTATAATCTATTAATAATTTTGAAAACATTGTAATTAGAATAGCTAAAATTAAAAGTGCATATTAAGATCTTAAACATTAGTTAAGAATCTTTTTTTTTATAAAAAAAAAAAATTCCTAAAATTAAAGGTTATGAAATTTTAAAAGCTTTGCCAAACACTCTATGATAACTCATGATTAGAACTTAAAAGCTTACCCAAGCTCCCTCTATTTTTATGGATGAATGACTACTCCATTTTTTGTAGCCCACCGTAGCTATTTGATTTACTAACTTCCCTAAGTGGGAAGGTGTTTGGGTGAACCTATAAGATCTTTAGAATATCTTATATTATGTTTGAGAGCTTATAGAATGACATAATGTGTTTAATTTTTTTTTTAAAAAAAAGAAGAAATAAAGAAAAAAGGAGGAGTTTATATGCTCCCTTTTTTTTTTTTGATAGGAGAGTTTATATGCTCCTAAAATGGAGATATTAAGATCTTATATTTTTTTAGAGAAGATTTTGAGTACCTAACTTATTTTTAAAATCTTCATGCTCTTTTACTTTTAATCATATTGATTATAAAGTTGTCGATATTAAGTTCTCTCTCACACACAGTTATGTATTATACATTCTGTTAATTTTCAACAACATTTTATAATATGTAACAACTTATAAAATGTTCTCCAAAAGCTTAATTAGACATCCTCTATATACAAATTAGATTTACGGCCAATATTTGAGACTCGTAAAATCATTTATGAACTTATACAATAATTGCAATGGTGTTTTAGAACTTAAATTCATGAAAGTCATTTTTGACAAGTGTAACCACAATAATCTGCATTTGTTGAAGTTAATATTTGGCGTTTTTGACCTAACGCAATTTCCCGGAATCACTTATTTTAAAATCTATTCAATCAATTATTGTAAAAAATCTACTATAGTAAATAAATTTAATTTTTATATGAAAATTTATTCAAAAAATTGGCCTAACCCAATACTATTGTATATAATATGTAATAATTATATCCCATAATATATAATAATTACATTCCAATCTCTGGAGTTTATTTTTTAATTATTTATTTAAGATTTTCTTTTAATTTATATTTATATATAAGAAATGATAGGAAAAATAAAAAAGACACCTCTTCAGCCCATAAATTTCAATGGATCCAACATGTATCCAGTCCAAAAACTGAAGAGAATATGAAACAATGTTGATGCACCGCGGCCCAAGGGCAAGTTCGTCATAAATTCAGCCCACCGCTTGCGGAGGCAGCAGAGCGGAATCGCAATTAACAAGCGGCTGCTACATTTTAGTTCTATAAGAAAAATTTATGCCTTCAAAATCAGAAATTCACCTTGGGAAAACTGCCTGAATTTCTCAGGTACTAATTCCTTCATTGTATAAGCCTGAATTTATTTTATTTTTTTATGTGTTTTTCTTTTTCTTTTTTTTTTTCCTCGAGCTTGCTATTTCTCCTTCTGGATATTTGGTGTATTTTTTTATTCTTGGAATTTTTACCTGTTGAAGATGATGAATCGCCCATAAAAATTTTGAAGCCCTGGATGTGATTTATATAACCGAATCAGTAACTTATATAATCAGTTAAAATTGGTTGATTTTAATTATTGCTGTGGATTGCCAGTGAGAAAGAAGCGATATTTGTTCACTGTATATTATTTATTCATTAATTTGTCAATTATATTCTGCTTCTAACTTGATGTGTAGTACTGTATGTGAGAAAATGTCTGTTTGCATGCTAAAATTATGCAATTTTGCACAGAAGCCTCTACTTCAAATTTGGAGAACATGTAATTTTATGATTTTAATGGAATCCAAAGGGAGTTATTTGTCGAGCTGTTTAAACGATAAATGAGTGTTCCATAAGCAGTAATAATTGTCATTATAGGTTGAACTTTGCTAGTTCATTCTTTATCCAATTAGTTGAGGCAAGCTGATGTTTATGAATAAGTGCTGTCAAATTCTGCAGGAAGAATTCTTACTTTGGTTTTGTAGAGTACTTCATGTGTGCGCCCCGGTTTAAAGAATTTAATTTAAAAATTAGGATGAAGAAGACTTGAAGGACTAAAATAGCATAATGTGGTGTTTGAATTTCGGCGAAGATAATTTCCTCATGAAATGTGATGTATAGTTTGGTGGGGATATGTGTTTGGGTAATTGGGAGGTCGAAGAGACAGCTGGAAGGTCCACTCGAGCTTGGGGATAGGTAGAACGTAAGCTTGACCCTGAAAAACAGGAAGCACTTGAGGCTTGTGGAGATGGCTCTCCGTTGGGCGTTAAGACATTTTGATACTTAAGTCAGTCAATCAAAACTAAGAGTACGCCCAATGCATAACTGTTTCATTTATCATGTTGGGTGTTTATATAGATCCATTCAGAGAATAAGGGTCTGAGCGAATTATGGATTTATCCCTCCAGATGGTACGTGTAATTATATAATTCTTTTCTTCTTTTCCAATTTCCTGATAAAATTCTAATCATTCAGCATATGGTTAGTGGCTGATGAAATTTTCTTCTTCTTTTGTCATTTGTCAGCCTTCTAATGAGGGCTTAGAAATAGTCATGTTGGTTTTTACTTAGTTTTTATTTTTCATTGTCCACATTCTCTTTCCATGGATACTGGATTTTCCTTGTCACTGTTTCAGCTTTAGTCAACCTTTAGTGGAACATATGTATAGCATTAGATGTCGGTTCTGAAACTTGTCTATAAATCTGACCAATCAGATGTAGAATTTCCCTTATTCAATACTAGTGGCCAAAAACTAAAACAAGAGACTAGTGGCCGGCACATAAATATTTGAAATACAAATTAGTAAAAAACTTACCTTCAGCTTTTGTAAATGCAATTTGCGAGTTTGAGCAAGTGAACTTGAAATTGATAAGATATATCATCTCGCTTCTACACATTACACATCTGAATTGCCTCAAGAACTTGGAGAACCCATCTACAAGAACATCAAAGAAATGAAAAAAATTAACCATTAAAGATGAAGAGAGGAAGAAAAGTGTCAAATAAAATAAAGATAGGAGGTTGTGGGTGGTCAAATTAATGGTATTTAATTTCTTAGTGCATTATAGTCACGTAACGGGAATGTAGTGCTACTATTGTTAAAATGAGTGCATTTAAAGAATACGATATCAAACTACACTAAATTAGGATATTTTAGGGAGATTACATGAAAACATACCAAAGAGGGGCTGGTGCTTTATTAGTAGCATAGATAACTTGCGTGACTCAAATGAAGTAAATAAGCTCTCTAGCAGCTGTGCTTGTCCTACTTGTGATTCGCAATTGATTTGTCAAATATCCGGGACCATTTAAACTACCTATCTTTGCTTTAATGAGTTTTCTTGCTACTGATGTTATTCTTAATGCAAGACCATGTAATTTTCCAAAATTCTTCTGGAAGATATTTTAGCAAAATTTAACAAGGAAGGTTTTTCCAACAAAACTTTCCATGATTCTTGTTCATTTCTATGTGAATAGCCTCCAGCCTAGAGATATGGTTCAAGATTAATATGATACAGGATGATGCTAGTGCAATTCCTTTTGCATGCTGTGGTGGTGTAGGAAGATGACCTCCAATGCTTCAATTGATCTGTCTAATATGGTGTTTCATGTACAAAGTCCAATTCTTTGCCTGGTGAATACTGGAATACTCTGAGTGTTTGCTTTGTCAGTACTCATATAGCTTATGCAGGCTACTTTTGATGGCTGGAAGAAATCGGATGCCTCGCCATCCTGATATTCGGGTTGTCCATGAAGATCCCCGTCAAATTCTGCATCGAGGACCAATACCGCTTCCACCTCATCCCGTGGCACTGGAAGAGGAACTTGAACTCCAACAAAGGGACATTCAAAGGCTTCTGGCTGAGAATAGACACGTCATTGATGACAATGTGATGCTTCAAAGGGACTTGACGGCTGTTAAAGATGAAATTCACAGATTAAATCAGGTTATTCCTAAACTGCATGCTGACAGAGAAGCACACACAAGGGAGTTGATTGAGAGAGGGCTGAAACTGGAGGCTGAACTTCGTGCTGCTGAACCTTTGAGAGCAGATGTTGTGCACTTAAGGGCTGAAGCACAGAAATTAAGCATTGAAAGGCAGGAACTGTCATCCCAGGTTCAGACTCTTACAAAGGATGTTAATCGACTGCAAACAGAGAATAAGCAAGTAGCTGCCATGAGGGCCGACATTGATAAGATGCGCAAAGAGCTGGTTGATGCCAGGTATGAAGTCGACTTTTACTTGCTTGATGATATGCGAGAGACCACTGTTCTTGTTAACCCTACTAATTTTTCTTGTGTCTATCAAAATGACTCAACACTCCTGTGAGCTTATTATGTGTACTTGATTGTATGGCCCTTTTTGCCTGAGAATGTACTGTGGAAGTGATTTAGCATGTTGCTGTTTGGGGTGCCAATTAAACCTGGCGATATAGGACTTTGTGATCAATTGTCCAGCAATTTTGTTCTGATCAAGTGTTTTACCATTGCATCTTCGCACTATCAGGAGAGTATTCGAATATGAGAAGAAAGGAAATGAGGAGTTGGTGGAACAAAATCGAGCAATGGAAAAAAACCTTATCGCGATGGCTCGAGAAATAGAGAAGCTACGTGCAGAGCAAGCAAATGCTGACAGGAGGCCAAGGGGTATTGATTCTCTCTCACTCTCCAGTCTCCACAAATGCACAAGCTCTTGCACGTAATTCCAGACCACACGTGTACACCCTAGGTTAACTGTTATCTCCTTGAAAACCATATTTCTGCATTGAGGTACTTAACATTTATGCAGGTGTTGGAGGATATGGAATGCTGAATGGAAGCCCCGAAACAAGATATCCTGGCCCATACGGTGATGTATATGGTGCCGGCCCCTGGGCTTCATATGATAAACGTGGCCCTCCACGACGTTAATCCTTGCTGAGATCCATGGTTAGGGAAGTATCTCTCAAATGAATGGGAAATGGTCAATCGGCTTCCCATTTTCTTACACTAGTTCAGCTTGTATCTGTGTATTTTAGTACTGAATTTTGCCACTTTTCTGGCTTGAAATTTATGCTATGCTTTGATCAAGGACTTTAGAGTGAAAAATGGGAAGGAAAAGCCAAAAGTGCAAAAGATAATGCAAGAAGTTACATAATGTAAAGTGTGGAAAAATATTTCCCTTGTAGTTTCCTTCCTTAAATCCAAGATCTGAATATAGGGTTAATGAAAGAAGATATTATCGTGAGTATCCAAATGAAGCAAAATACCGATGTACGGTAAATTCTTTTTGTGCCGGCTATAATCATTACTGAATATTAACAGAAACGCTGTTCCAATGTATTGTAAATTTGAGTATACAAATTTTATTATTATTATTTTTCTCAGTTGAATTAATTTTACGGATAATTTTTCGAATAACAAGGTATTTCTGTAATTAGGTCAAATTTGAGGTGTGATGAGGTAATTATCTCTATTTTTCAATAATATTCTGTAACCATATGAAAAATGGGAAAACACTCACTAATATGCTCGCAGTTGGTTACATGTTAAAACTGATTGAAAATTTAATTGATGAAATAGGTACTTAATGGTAGGAGTATAACTTTATTTAAGAAAAATACAATAATAAGAGGGCTCTCTGATTCAATTAGATAAATTCGCGCAAAATAAATTAATAAGTGTCTGGAGCAGCCAGTTTGAAATCCTTTTCCATGATCAAAATCTTACACTTTGTTTTTTTTTTAATAGAAACGGTTAATACATTCAATATTTACATCAATATATCACATAAATAATAACTAATGAGAAAATCTCCAACAAAAGTACTATGTAGTAGAAAATTAAGTAAGACTATTATTCAGTAGAATAAAAGCACGCATTGAGTGAGAATCGAACACTATTAAAATGCAATTCTGTTATAATGGGAACAGCTTGAATGGAGAATGTAATATGAAGTAGAACTTTTTCACCTTTTTTGTTTTTGTTCTTGTTTTTGTTTTTGTTCTTGTTTTTGTTTTTGTCTTTTTTGTTTTTGTTTTTGTTTTTGTTTTTTTTTTTTTTTTTTTTTTTTTTTTTTTTTTTTTTTTTGGTTGTAGTTGCTTTATTCTTCTGCAGATTGAATTCACGATGTGTGTACGATAGAGAAGATATTAAAAAATAATTTAAAAAAATAAAAAAATTTGTAGATAATATAATAAAGAATAAGAATTACAGAGGTACATAAAATGAGATGGACTATTCCGACAAATTTAGCACCATGGGACCAAGAGCTTTAATGTGCATTTATGCAACAACATCGATGTTTGTTTTTTGGACCACACTCGCAATTTGAAGAATCTTTCTGCCAATTTTTTTTTTTTTTTTTCTGTATAGCAGACAATAAAAGACATGGTGAATTTAACGATGCTGGCGAAACATTTAAATTAAAGAGACAAGACTAAATGGTGGTGCCTTCATAGTTAATCGCACTGGAATATAAATATAAATGGTTGTCTCTCGTATATTTTATTTTTAAAAGATAACATAAGTTTACTTCACCCTTTAATTTAAGCTATCATGGCACTTTGCGCCCCAAGAAAATTTTTAAAACAATAATCACATGTCAAAGGAATAATCATTAAGGGAAGTGGTAACATTTCCCTTAAATTGTTCTGGTTTTTTACTCTCAAGCATGAGACGTATTTTTAAAATAAAATTCCCACGAAGAATAACACAATAATGCTTCAGTCCAATTGAAATTTCATATTGAATTTTCAAAAATATCTAAGATTGCAATTTTCAATAAGATTGCAATCTTTCATCAACATTAAAATTTGTTAACTTTTAATTTTTGAATGCTATGTGAATCAAGGGTCTTATATTTCATGATTTTCATCCATTTGAGGTGAATTCAAAGAAATCATTCTGATTGTGCAATCGGCAATATTGATATCAGTAATCAATCTAAAGCAATTTAATCATAAGTTTATGACTTACTTCATGAAGATTGTAAATACGAAATTCATATTCTTGAATAATTTGACTTAAATTTGCTCAACTTTTTTTTTTTTTTTGATAAGAATAAATTTGCTTAACTATACTTGACGCAATTACTACAATTATACGTAAACCGAATTAATATAATCATTTCTTTCGAATATCAGTCTCCAATATCCTTACTCATCAAAAAAAAAAAAAAAAAAAAAAGTCTCCAAATGAATTTATCAAATTCAAAGTAGTTTCGGCCCTGAAACATTCCCATGTGACCAATTTTTGCAGGCTTTCACGATAATTACCTTTTATACAAAGCACCAAAAAAAAGAATGAGAAGAAAAGAAAAATCCATAAACAAAATAAAACTCAAAATGACGGAAAAACAACTTGAAATTATGTTACAATATATACACAATCAAGAACCTCAAACTGGTTCACAGTCAGACATTTGAAACGAAAAATGGCATTTAATCTTCTGTCAGAAAACCTCCATCCTCCGATGTACAAACGCTAAGATCATCGACCTTACTAAATTCCCCCAACAGAAACCCATTCTGATCAACTATTTGCCTTCCGCACAAATACCCAAATCTAACACCTTTATTTCCTTGATTTTCCGAAATCTTCTTCTCCCCCATAACTTCCTGTTCCGCGGCGGCGCCGCCACCGTTAGACGACTCCGAGGTCTCAAATTCAAGAATGGAAGACGGAGAATCTTGGGTCAACGATATTTCACAGGGAACCCAATCAAATCCCTGTTTGGCTCTGAGTTCCTCCTGAATCTCATTTTTCTTCGAAATATAAGCCTTGGAAGCCTCTTCAGGGGTCCTGAAAGTCCCCAGCCAAACACGCTTCTTCTTGAAAGGGTCCCTTATTTCAGCAGTATATTTTCCCCACGGCCTCATCCTCACCCCAATAAATTTCCTCTTATGAAATTTCTTGGAGCCCACAAGGGATTGTTTGGGAACGCAAGCAAATTCCATATTTTTTAACACATTTTGCTCACTCTGAAGAACAATTTCGTGGACTTTTCTCTTTGATTTTTTCTGGGTTTTTTCAGATTCATCAGATGATGAATCAGTGGCGTCTGGATCGAAATATGAGACTCTGACTCGTTTAGTTTTGGGAGTGAGATCTTCCATGAAACAAACAGGAACAAATGTGGGATAGGAAGGGAAGAAAGAAGATCAATTATTAACAAAGATAAGATTTTGGTGAGTGAAATACCATATAGATAAGATTATAAAACCATATATTTATAGAAGTGTTTCAGATTTTATTTTGTTATAAGTAGTTATTGCCTATTGGGTCGTCACGCTTGCAGCGGAACCCAAGAAATCAGAATATACTATTGGCATATTTCTTGTTGGTGGGAATAAAAGAAAACATGCAAAAGTATTTATTCGAAAAGATTCGGATTTCTAAAGTTGAAGTCGGAACCCTAATGGGCCGGGTACAATTGGACTTCTACCATGCATGGAGTTACTAACACTCTAAGAGTTTGAGTACAACAACACCTGGCGTGGGTTGGGAAATTACTATAATGTTCCTTTTCCATTTTAGTAAAAACCTCTAAATGGTTGATAAATGGATCCAACTCATAACCAAGAGTGACAGGATCTCTATTTCGCCACTATGATAAAAGCTCATTAACCTCCTATTAATTTAACAACAAAGAGTGTTATTATAAATTTTTAAATTATATAGGCGCTTTTTAAGGGCGAATGCAATGCATGTTGGACAGTTTTTATTCATATTTTGGTTCAACCCAAAAATTGTAGTTTTAAAATATCTTAACCTAAGTCTAATCTGACAAGCACTAAATCCGCACTTTAAAGTCCTTTTGAGTTAGGTTGGTCTTGCAGTTCAATACAGAATTTAATTAAGATATAACCATGTGAGGTAAAATTTTATTTTAAATAGTTACATTACAACAACTATTTTGTTTTTAAATATATGTTCAAAGATAAAAGATGCTCAAAATCAATACAATTTGAAAGAAGGTTTGCATCAAAATAATATTGAATTTTCTATTTTGCTATGTGTTCGAACTTAAGACATCCAAATAGTTAGATTTACAGAAAAAATATAATAAATTAAAAGCAAGATTTGAGAGCTGAATTTGCTAAAAAAAAAAAAAAAAATCTTATGATTGATTAAATTGAACAGAAAAATTTACTATTCCTAGAGGTCAAATTTACTATTCCTAGAGGTCTTACATTATAGCTTGTGCAATACATTTTGTTCTTCATTAAAAATTATATTTTTCGTGATAATTTAAACTGAGTTCAGTGTTATCTTTTTCTAAGTTTAATACTTTTAATACATATGCGATATTGCACTTGGGACAGTTTATGCAATTTACAAATACGAAAAACCAAATTCAATCTAAAATTGCAATTTTTCTTTTTATGGGCCAAGCCCAACCATACAATCCTCAATCTAGAACTGCGGTGTAATTTGGGTTACGACGGTTCGACAATTTATTTGTACACCCCTAAGTGGTTCTTTAATCAAACCAAACCTCAAAGGGTGTTAAGGTTGTTATCCATTTATCCTTATTATTATTTACCCATCACAAAAGATATTTCATTGGAATAAAATTATTGATTGAGAAAGCCCCTCTGAGTTCATTTATGTATTCTTTTCTACTTATAATGTTGCAAGTTGCAAGGTGGAGATCGGTTATGGTTCAATTCCCATCAATATGTGGCGTGATTTTTTACTTTATTATAGTTTTTGAGTGGCATTCTATTATAATTTGTATGTAGCTTTAATAATGTAATTTTTAAATTATTTATTTTTTTGAATTCATTTTTAATGGGTGTCAAATAAAATCATAAATCATCTTAATGTATCTGTCCAATCTAAACTCAAATTAAAAGTTGGACGAATTGGTCTTAACTATATTTTTTATCTTCTATTTCATCTCCCACGTCATATAATAACTTATGAGATAAGAACCCCAAAGTGTATTAATATTAATACACATGTATACTATAACGAGGAAAATCTATGAATTTAATTTAATAATTAATACATTATGATGAATAATGAGATAACAACAACAATGACATCATAGTAAGATAACCCTTCCTTCAACACTATTTCACCATAAAAATGACTCTCATTGAGTTTACTTGAAGAATTCTTTTACTAGGTTGTGTGTTTCACATGGATTCCCATCAACTTTATCTCATAAGCTTATTAATTACAAAAGAAAAAATATGAAACTTTACCCCCAACATGCCACAAATAGAGAACATAGAATTTTTCACTTTTTTTTATCTTTCGGCTGTGTAGTGGGCATCGCAAAACCACATGTGCACCTGTGAGAGCAACAACGTGCCTCTCCGAATATTTAAAAAGTCAAAAAAGCTTACTCTATAATAGGGCTATCAACGGGTGGCTTTAGGTCTATTCGAATTCTATTCAAATTTTAAGATGTTTAACTTATTATAATGTTTGATGAATGAATTTCGATTATAAATATTCACATTCTAAAATAAATGAATCAAATATAAAATTAAACAATTCGCTCAAATAATAATAATAATAATAATAATAACTCTATATATGCAATATTAATAGGTATGTAAAAAGAAATATATGTAATATTATAATGAATAATGTCCAGATTTACATTTTTAAGGTATTTTTTATTTTCTCAAAAAAAAAGTACTTTATATATTAAATAATTGTAAACTTTTCTAAATATAATTCTTATTTAGTCTTATTTGGATTGGATTTTATTATCAAATTTCATTTTTATAGAATTCAGAATAGGTATTAATTTTGTCTATCCAAAACCTATTGGAAATATAATCAAATGCGTGTATAAAATCCAATCGAATTCAAATTATTCTAATATGGTATAAATCTAACCCAGTAATAACCTATTATAGAGTTAGAACCATAAATAGTGAAGCACAGTAGGGCTACCAATGGGGCATATTTTAATTTGAATACGGTCCGCATTTTAGGATATTAAACCGGCTAAAATATCTAATGGATAAGATTAGATTATGAACATAGGTAATTTGAAATAAATGCATCAAATATGGAACTAAGTATAATTTTAATAATTAATAAAAATATATATACATACGTAAAATAAAATCTACAAGAAAAATAAATTCAAAACTTGTATAATTTGATTTAATTGTGCTTTTTATCTAATAAACATGAATAATTATGTATGCTTTATATAGTACTAAATATGGGTGGCTATATTTTTTTCTTTTTGTATTTTACATACTCGGATTCTTGCTCTCGAATCTCTGATCAACATATTTATAAAAAAAAAAAATCCGATAGCATCCAGATCCAAATTCAAATATGGAGTTTATTAATCGGATCAGGGTCCGAATCACGCAGTTCCGGCCTGAATCCGACCCATTTATAGCACTAAAGCACGACTTTAAAGTCCCAACAGGCTGCAGTTCCAATCCATTTTGTTGAGTGAGGAAAAAGAAAAGCCCAAAGAAGGAAAGGAAGCGTGCTGAGCGAGCTGCTTTTGAAACAGGCCCATAACGGGTTCCGGCCCATAAATCCATAATCAAGGAGGTTGATTAATGATTCTACACTTAAATTTCATTTTCCTTTTGCATGTCAATTGTCTTTTCAACTTAATCTTGACCATCTATTATAGAAAAGGATCACAATTTCGACTTGGCTTGCAATAGTAATTAGTGAATTAATGTTCCTATGGTTGAAGAGTTCTAGTTTACTTACTAATTTTGTGTGGTTTATAGTAAAATAAAATATTATAGAACAGTTTCGGATTTCTATGATCAAATTCAATGGAGGTTCTTATAAAAAAAAAAAAAAAAAAAAAAAAAATTCAAAGGAGGTTAACTCAACCTTTTTTTTCTATAGAAAGGGAAAGAAAGAAAATTTCAAAGTGTTGCTTCTTGATTTAAATTAGATTAGTGTCTAATTCACGCCTAATGAGTGAGTATAAAATAATAAAAATATAATTCATATGTATCTGTGTTACTTTTGTACGTATATTAAACAATTAGAACGTTATTTATACTATTTAATTAATTAAAGTACATACATATTCTAATGTAATAATTGGGTTGAGGCTATTTAACGGGTCATGGATGATTATTAGAGTAGGATAATATTAAAGAATATTTCAAAAAGAACACATAAAAACATATTAAAGTTGGACTCAATTAAGGTGTAGATGTGAACATTAATCAGCACTTTTTAACACAAATTGAATTATTGGACTAGATTACATTGAGTTGGAGGGTACCCCCCCCCAAGAAAAACTAAAAGATTGTATTGAATTAGGTGAATAATTAATGCAAATGCACAAAATTTAAATCCCAATTAAGAAATGTTGAAAAAAAAAAAGGTCATGGAGAGGTCAGAGGTGCAAAAGGAATCTAGATTTGTACTTTCTAGGTCTAGCAAATCTCAACTTTGCAACTTGCAATTGCAAAATTCGTGCACTTTCGAATCCAGAAACAGTGTCCCGTGCCAAGTGAGATTCCTTTAAAAACAGTATCCAAGGATTTGTTTTTATACTTTGTTCTATAAACAAAATTTTATTTTAAGTTATTAGAGGTGGTCAGCGAGGAATATATTAAAAAAGAAATTATTCTTCTTCTTTGGAGAAAACATGAAAGGAAAAAATATACAATAATTACCTTAGTACTCTAAAATTTTGACCAAATAAAAAAAACAGTTCATCTAATTTACAAAATTAGATATTCTATTGTATTAAATTAGCAAAGTTTTACTTATAATGTTTTAGCCTATATTAACTTTTAGGAGGTCTATTTGTAATGATATGCAAATTTTATTAAATTATTCGTTAGTTGAACTAAGAGTAAAAACTGTTATTATAATTTTCAAATATCATAAGGTATATTTAATAATTAGATCAAATTTTAAGGTTCTGTAGAGAGAATTATGATTTATCCCTATATAATAATCTGAAAAATTCAAGGTTAAAGAAGACAAATTTAGCTTTACCTTTCGGATCTCCTAGAAGTACAAGTAAAAAGTAGAAAAAATCAACAAAGTTAATAATCATTTTTCCAAGAAACATGCATCGATCAAGACATGTTCCAAACGCCACGATAGGATAGCTCCGTTGATATGATCTTTCAGGGGCCGCCAATAAACTAAAGTCCACATGTTATACAATCATCGCTCCAAATATGATACCATGGTTAAGTTGTGAATAATATATTATTAAAAAAAAAACCATATGGGAAAGAAAAGATTAAGTGGAAAAACTATAAAAAAAATGCATATATATGTAAATAGGCTTACATTGCATACTATTGATACATTATTCAAATTATTTATTTGTTCTTCAAGATAGTCAATAAATTAGAGACATGCCATGATTCAATAGTAATTAAGAGCAGGGTCAAATTCAGTCAAGAAAGTCAAAATCAAGATATCTAATTCATCACAAAAAAATTAATTTGAACAACCCATATAAAACCGACGTATATATCATCACTTGATATAAACAACTTCATGATTATCCATTAAAAGAGGCCCTTAACTATTGCTGATTTGTTTTTCTTTTCCAAGTATTTTTGTTTATATCATTTCAAAGAATTTTTGCTGGGCACCTCCGGTGATCATAAATGCATAACCCCAAGTAACTAATAATTTCAATTAAATTTCTTGACCATTTCCAACGAGAATTTTCTAAGCCATGTGATGTTGTGGGCATCATATTCCATAAAATAATTAAATTTGTATGTGGAACCAATTTTCAACCAAATCTATGCATGCACAACTTAGACTACTCGAGTTTGACAATTATTAGCATAATTTTCTCATAAGGGCCATCAAAGTAAACAAAGTGCAGTTGCACTTGATTTCTCCCACACAACAAGCAACAATTAAATATATTTAACACATTGTCAAAAATGGCGACCTACAACCCCATTCATGTCGTGGACAAGTGTCACCATTCTAGTGGTCACAATTTTGCATTGCCAGGACCTAGTCACATGCCCACCCAAATTTCTTGTCCTCTTTCCTTCCTCTCTTTTTCAATTTTCTTCTTACTCAACGCCCCTTAATTTTAGCATAATTACAAAAATGTCAATTGATGAAAATTTGATAAAATTTATGTAACATTATTATAAATTCATAATCACATCTCCCTGCAAATTCAACATATTGACTGAAATATTTTCAACAGGTGATTGAAATATAGACTATATTGATATTTCGCTAATTGAATTAATGATACTAAATATTATATCGTATTATAAAAATTATTTATATAATTAAGTCAAACATCAACCACCGGCAAAATATCTCCTTTCCTTAGTAATCCTTTCTCTCTCTGTGTCGTGTATGTGTTTTGGTGGGGAGAAATTGGGGTACAGCTAAAAGAAAGGAGCGTCATAAGAGGCTAATAATGACTTGTGCTCAATGTCCTCTGATTTATTGGCATCAAAGCTCCCAAGCATTAGCTGGAAATATGGCTTCTGCTTTACTTCCCTATCTTCGAAGCGTTGACTTTGTTATCCTTTGGGTTATCAGTCGTGTTATGGCATTGCACGGTCTAATGTTGTCGTTAGTTTATAATGATTTTAAAAGTAAAGAACATACATATAAAATGTAAAATAACGTCAATGTATATACTAATGTTGCATAATTCGGACCACCTATTTTTAGATAATACCTTATTCTTTATTCTTACAATTACCTTTTCTGAAAAGATTATGGTCCAATTGTCCAAATATCTGGCATGGGTTTTCCATCTTTTACCTCAAGCTGTCTCTAATCAATTTCATTTCACGAGATATTTATTAAGCAAAATAATTGAAAAAAATGGCCGTAGGTTGTTGCTAATCAATTACACACCCTTCATTAGATATATATTAAAAAAAAAATGGAAAAAATGGATTATACCAAGTGCAAGCCGTGTCACACAAGAATCAGAGGGGACTTATTATGGGCTAGGCAATTATTTGGATCTTATTTCCCGTACTTCTTTTATATCTTATTAATTTAAATAAATAAATATTTAGTGTATTACACAATTCAATACTTTTCTTAAAAAAAAAAAATTAACACATTTTGCAATATCTATCCAATGAGATAGCGGATAAAGTTTGGACTAATAGAGAACTCAAATTCTCATGCAATGGTTTTTAAGATACTTGCGTTCTATGCAAAGTTCGAGTCTCATCGACAGCGTATGAATATTTGTCTACCGTATGGCGGTTTATATTATTTGAATTGTATTTAGTTAAATATTTAGTATTTAAAATGAATGTAATCGCTTCTTTTAAAAAAAAATTTTGTTCTACATGGAACGTTCTCGCAACCAATTAATCAAACAAATTTACAATAAAATTTCAATAAAGTTTAGTAAAACAAATCAGAACATTTCCAAATAACATAACAATACTATTAAACTATGGAACTACCATAAAACTAAAAGTGCCACGAAAAGTCAATATCATAAGAAAAATTAAGAGCAAATCAAACTTTGTCCCCCATGTAGAACAATTATAAGGGTATTTTAGGCTTCGTCACAAGAAAATAATGAGATATATAATGCATGGTCAAAGACTCATAGGATGTTGAAAAAGGTTTAGCCAGACTATTTCCAAACATGATGTTTAATTTAAATCATAAAAATAAAAACTAATTAAATTAAATCATTTATATAGCATTAAAATTCCTCAGACTTACCGATTCCAGATTTCTCCTTGAATTTAAATTCCTAAACACAATCTAGAGGATAAACTTCACGCTAGCCTCTTTTTTTAAAAAAAAAATAAAAATTCTCTATCGATCATAATCGAACATGTGCTTCCCTATGAGAAGGAAAGGCGGTGCCTTCTCGATTTCTTAAAGTTTTCTAACAATTATCACAAGGAAAAGGGCGGGTGGTCTCCACCACCTATCAAAGTCATTCTCAATCCTCATCATTATTCTAAGTCTACCACGATTATAACTCCAAACTTATAGAATGACTTTTCTTACTTCAACCACACATTTTAGAAAAATTTGCAATTACTATTAACTGTAACCGGCAGACAGAAACAGTAAAAGTAAAAAATACAGATGCATAGAATATGCAGCAATAAAACAAAATACAGGTGGACGACAATCCGATGAATTGAACCACATAGAACGAAGAGATTAATTACTTCAATGCTCTCAAACTTTAATCTAATTACATAAATATTCCATCTACTTTGAACTATTTCAACACCAACCCCTACCATTAGTTACACTTGAAATATTTCAACACTTAGTTCAACTGATAAAAATTTTAACGTAACTTAATCAATATCACCATACCTTTAAAAATGTAACATATCTACCAAACAATTACAAATAAATTCCATTTTTCAGGGATCTGCTTATAATGTTGCACAATTTTCATTAAATTTTCAGTTTACTGAACTAATGACTACTAAAAAATATTTATGACAAGTACCTATCATTATGCCAAACCTCATGAATTTTCCGGTAATTATCCATTAGGAAAATGTAACTTTCAATCCCAACTATAAGAGGTCCTCGAAAGGACATTGGCTAGAATCCACATCACACTTGCACACTAGCCATAGAAGTTATCGGAAGGGAAATGAAATTTCAGCTATCAAAAATGCAAAATCAGATTTAAAAAAACAATAACAAAATCATCAGTTCATAACATCTCACATTTAGATCAAAAAAAGTGCCGAAAACATAGCAATAATAACCGAACACAGAGATTGAAGCCCCTTGGACGGCTCTAATAGCACAATAAAACCCAAAGGGCAATTTCGAACTCTTGGAACACAAAATCTCTCTCATAACCAAACAACCTCTTCATAGAAAAACCCTCAAGAACTAACTAAACTGTCCAGTTCTTGAGAAATCACTCGCTATTTAAATAACTTAATAATAACTATTACTACTTATATTAACTCTACTAGCTGCAAAACTTATGGGCATGCTATATTAAGGGGTGCTGCTCCATTCATCCGGGCCGGTGCATCGTCCATCCAAGAAAAGGCTTCGTTTGAACCTTCGAAGTTGAAATCGAAGTCGAAGTCAGGTAAGGCGCTAGGTTGATCACCATCATCGAACCCACAAATGGGAAGATCTGCCAAACCACAAACGAAGTCATCAAGTGGTGTCTCAAAATCATATCCCGCCATGAGAGATTCAAGTTCAAAATCCAAGTCCATCTCTCCTCCAAGTTGCGCAAATGTCATTATTTCCTCATCTATTAGGCCGGAATCAGCTACTTCCTGCTCAACAACACTAGCATCTACCAGTATATTATTCACCTTCTTATTTTCGTTCTCGCACTTGCCGTTAACTCCAGAGGCCGAGGTCGATGAATCCAATTCGAGCACCGATGATGGAGACGTATGGGAAGTGAGTGATGGAGATGTATTGGAAGTGAGTGAGGGTACACTTCCAGTAGAGTCCTCAGATACAGAACCAGCAGCATCTTTTTGCTGCTTCGGGTTCTCAACATGTTTCGAAACCACAACCGAAGAACAGACAGTTCGGTTGTTATCATCATTCGAACTCTTCTCAGAAGAAAACTCGATGCTATTAGCCAAAGCCTCGAATTCCAATCGTTTAAGTTCATAAGCTCTCGATGCCTCCTCAGCAGTATTGTAGGTACCCAACCAGATCCTCTTATGCTTAATGGGATCACGTATCTCAGCAGCCCATTTTCCCCATTTTCGCTGCCGAACGCCTCTGTATTTCCCTGTAACAGGGCTTTGCTTGCTTTCCATTAAGGGGAAAGCCCTTTTCTTCTTATGGTTCTTCTCACCATTGTTGCTATCCTGAACAGAACTCTCTGATTCAGGAGCTTTTGATGCTCTAATTGGAAAACAAACTTCATGAACTATGCGTTTAACCGTGTTCTCAGAAACTCCCTCATCATCAGAGGAGTCAGTAGCATCAGGGTCATTACATATGATTCTAACTTTCCTCATGGGCTCAGGCTTAATTCTTGATTTTCTGTTCAAAGTTTCTTGATTGAACAGAACTGGTTTTCGAGGCTCTAGCACACTCATTTCTTTCAAAACCCCTTAAAAAGAATACCCTCAAAATTGTGTCTCTCCAAAACAAATCAATCAAATAACACAGCAAAAGAAAAAATGGTTCCAAGAAAATCAAAAGAGGCTTTATGAAGGAGTTGTCCAAAAGGGAGGACTTCTCAAGAACAGAAAAAGATTAAATAACCGGTTTATGTGATAACCCCCAAAACACTCAACTCCACAACAAGTCCTGCAACAAAAACAAAAACCCACAAGAATTAAAACCAGGACATAACAGATCAGCCCATAAAACCCCAAAAACCACACAAAAACACATCAAAAACAAACATAAACGCAATTTCTGTAAGGGAAAAACATTAAACAAGGGTTTAAGGACAAGGATTTGTACCTTTTGGGCCTCAAACGCATCGAAACAGTTGGGAAGAAACGGTGGGTGCTCTGCTGAAGTGCACAGCAGAGGGATTTTAGCATGCAGTGATCACAATAAATTGATGAGAAACAGAGCTTCGACGGAGCCCCAAACACAACAGCCAAATCAAAGCTTGCCGACATAAAAACTCTTGCTCCAAACCCCCTCTCTCAATAAGCCCCCTTGCCTACAAACACTTCAGAAAAAAGAGCACCCAAAAAGAGAAAAGAAAATCAGATCGGATACCGTATTTATAGAGAAATATAAATCTTATACAATATCTCTATCTATCAAGAGACCACAGAAGAAGAAACACTCTCGAAGAGTGTCCAAGGGGATCAAGTATCTATGGTTATGATTTTCTCCCCGTATACAAACAGACAACAGGGATCGGACCTTACAGTATTATCGAAAAAAAAAATAAAAACTTGCAGAAACAACAGTGACACAGACCTCTTCCTCCCACTACAAAGAGAAAAGCCTAAACCCCGGACTAGGTGGTGGTTAAGTGTGTAATATAGAGTGGGAAAAGTGGGACTCCCAAAATTAATTTTTTATTCTTTTTCTTTTATTTCACAACAACAACAACAACATCACTATCAATTGACTGACCAAGAGCGCAAATCTCAAGAACACAAATAATAATAATTAAATAAATCTACAAAAAAAATATCCCCTTTTATAAAAAATCTAAACAAATCAATTAATAAATACTGTTACAAACATACGTACGCGGGATGGCTCTACGTCTTTCTTTTGTCTCTTCTTTTTTCACTCTCTATATGACTTTTCTTTTTAATCCTTGGGTCCCTTTCTCACTCTTTCACTGCGTTTTTTATGGCGTTTGCTTTCTCTGTTGCGGTCAAAAAATTAGATGGGTCACTGAAAGGGGTGGGGAAGGTTTATATATAGTGCATGTACAGATTTTTGTCTTGTATATTTTGGGTAGAGAATTGAATGCATGATGAGCTGGCTATGGCCGCCCATGAGGCATGACCATGTCCATCTTTTATGTCATGCATATCATGCAAGGCCATGTTTGGTGAAAGATTCATTATATCTTTGGCTCTTTGTTGTACCCTCATATGTGCCGCGTGAACTCACGAACGACAGGAAATGAATGCTTTGAGAGGGTTGGACTCACGTGAGGGCGTGGAGCTTGAGAAGAGAGTGTGGTCGGTATGCGTTACACTTAGCTAGAGTGATGCGATTCGACAACGTATTAACCTGACCGGAGGTTGCTAGTGTTGGTTGCATTTAGGGCCTGTTGTTGGAGAAATTTACGGTAGTGCCACTGTGAAAGTCAATCAGCATCTCGTTACAAGTGTGACTCTTTGGAAAACGACAGGAAAATCTTATTCTTTTTTTGTTTTCTATTTTTTAATTTTGGTATTTATTTGCTTACCTTTATTAGTTGATTCGTTCTTTTTTGAGCTCATGACATGAATGGAACAATGGCTTACTTAAATCAGAACATAAATTATAATTTTGGTATTATTCCGTAATAGAATATATAAGGTAAAAGGAAAAAATATTTAAGGTAAAAGAAAAATTATGAATCCATGGATGAAGGGAGGTTCAATATCACAATATTCCTATTGTTGATTCGATATTCAAGATATGACTTTTTCAATTGTTGAAACATTCATCTCTTTGCGTTTCACACGCTTTATTTATTCACCTGTGCTAGTAACACTGCAAAAGAATAGGATATAAACTCTGATTATTCTATCTAATGCTATCCATTTGTTATTTTGACTAACCGAATTCAACGTAGAAACCTTCATAGCTAACTTAAACCATCAAATTGACCGTAATGGTATCTGAAGATTGACTAAGGGTTGATATCTAATAATTTTATTATTTTAAAAAATTATATTTGCAACGGAAGAATCATAGCTATATTTATAGTTCTATATACAAAATCAATTTTGTAGGAATCTTTTCATAACGAATGCTATTTTTTTGGATGCTTTGCACTTTGTGCCAAAAAATATAAAAAATAAAAGAAAAAAAAATCAAATTACACTCAAAATATTTGTAATTAAGTCATGCCCTCAACACCAAAACTAGTAGTATACGTCTCACTTCCACCCTTATTTCGACCCTGATACTATGCATGCAATAAGATGAATTGGAATTTCACAAAATTTGCACTGTACATGCGGAATGCCCTAATAAATCAAACACTGTGCTTATTTTTACATTTTGGTTTTTTTGAATGTAACATGCAAGTTCTATACTATCTAAAACCCCCATTTGGCTCCCGAAACAAATTCTTACTCTGAAATAGCACACTGTTTGATTTGTTAGACCATCGCTCATGTACCTTGCAACTTGGGGATGGCTGAATCATCATATTTTGTATACTATTTTGATATCGAAAGTGAGGTGTAATGTACACCACTAGTTCTGGTTTTAGAAGGCTCGACTTAATTAAAAATATTTTGAAGGGTCATTTGCTAGTTTTGAAATTTTTTTGGATCAAAATGCAAAACATCCTTTCTATAGTTGGAGTTGAGGCAAAACATATGGGGAGAAGAATTAATTACTAATGTGAATACTTGCTACAATAAAACATTCACTTTACTAACAGAAGAATTTAACATAAATTTAGTAAAATACATCCCTAATATAATTTTGTAATGAATTTCATCCCCCTACAAATTTTTTAGTACATGTCTTTTTACCAATTAGTTCTATGATAAAATTAAAGTCCATAGCAAAACTAACTTATGTAATGAAAATTCTATCATATACAAAAAAAAAAAAAAAGCATCATTATATAGAATTTATCACAAGTTCGCTAAAAGTGTTATCATTCGTATATTTTGCTAACTTTTTAAATCTATTGATATTACATCACAAATTTACAACAGATATCGTTTATCTATGATAGAATCCAATCCTTCATATATTTTTCATTAACAAAGAAGTATTTTCTTGCAAGACTTTAAATAGTAAATAGAGTGTTCGTGTTAATAATAATAATGAAAAGCACGTAGCTAACTTGCATTCCATAAGTTACAAATCAAAATCATCAACAACTACCTATTAGGAGAATTTAAAGTTTACAATATAAAATACATCGATATATTATCTTTCAATGAATAATAAAACTAATTGAAACATAGAGCATGCATATAAAATTGAAACATAAAATAGGATAACAATAAATTAAATTCAAAAAATACTTGCGGATAGATTTCTAATCCCTTCTCTTTTTCATTATAGTATGTCTCAAAATGATTAAAATTTTCTTAATAAAAACCATCTACAATCATCTAGAACAAATTTTGCACTATTTCAAACCACAAAAAAGATTAGAACTTTACGCAACCCACCACAACCCTTGTTGAACTGAAACTCTCATTCAAGAGAATGAAAGCCATTATAATTACATATCTACGAGCAACTAATAAGTAATTGGAAGTTCGAAAGGAATAGAAGAAATAGAGTAGAATAGATCCAGGGCTAAATTGTGGTAATTGATGGAAAGAAGAAAATGTGAGATAAGTGGGGGAAAAAATGGGTACACATGTTATTGTGCCCTTACAAAGAAAAACCAGTTAATACTGGGAATTACCTTCATAAAGAAATGGGGGAAAAAAAAAAAGAAAAACCTAGGGTTTTAGGATTGGACTGGAGATCGTATTCAAGCAATTTATTTGTGCATTTGGGCTGAAGTGACTATTATTAGAATTGGCTTTTAATTTATATTAATTGTAGTAAGATTTGCTTAGAAACTTCTTTAGAAATTGTGATTTATTTCTTCTATAATTCTTCTTCTTATAAAAGTTAAATGTGACGCATTAAAAGGAAAATAGCGTCTAGTTGTGTCACGTATTGTTCAATATTATGGCAGTATTAGGTAATAAATAGATAGTTAACCAAAATTAATAACCTTAAAAAGTGTTTATTTCGGTTCCGTGGCAACACTTCCATTGTTTCATAGTGGAGGTGCATGGTTCGAGTCCCACCGAGAGCGTGTGGGTATTTGTCTATCGTATGATAGTTATTAGTCTACCGAATGGTAGTTTAAATTATTTGAATTGTTATTTAGTTCATATATTTGATATTTAAAAATGTATTCATGTTATGAATTGACGTATGATTGTAATCGCTTCTCTAAATATATATATATATATATTGCAGCCAATTTTGCACGGATTCTTGAAACTAATAAAGTGCCCAGTTAAAATTAACCCACATACACTTATATAGTATATAATATACATATCTTTATATTATTTGGTATTTTATTTTTTGCCGTACGCAATTATGAAAACATATATATGGAAAATATAGATCTTATATGGTAATTACTCACCAAAATCTTTTCAGTATATATTTGATAAAATAGTTGAATTTTATATTAGTTCAGTAATCATGTTTATTAAATTAATTACTTTTTTATTTAATTATGAAACAACGTATTAAAAAGAATAATTTAAGAAAAGTTGGAATAGTGTCAAACAAGGAGACACAAGTGTATAAATAAAGAATGCCTAGCTCTCCAAGCAAATTTAACACATAGTTAACTGGTTAATTAATTTCTCGAGAATATATATCTCTTCCAAGAATTGCCTGGTCTCTAATGATTATTTATTGAGAATACAAGTGTAACAATCACCA
>JACFYI010003776.1:2892094-2933502 GCA_014898755.1 Handroanthus guayacan
CTACAATCCAATTGGAACACGCCTTCACTGATAAAAAGATTCTCTTTTATCGACTTAAGATTTATTGAAAACGTAAGAGTTGCTGAAAAAGTTGCTAATTGATTTTTTTGCGTTTTCATGCGGCGGATTTTGTCTGTCCTTCAACGAGCACTTTTTCTTCAATTCCCCACTACTTAAAAGAAGAGAGCGTTATCTTTCGAAATTGAGAGGGTTCATTTATTATCAATAGGAAATAGTAAATAATTTTTTTCTCCAAAATTTTATTTGCAAGAGCTCTTGCTATTTGAATTAGTGGGAAATGACCAAAAAAAAAAAGAAATAGAAAAAGAAAAAGAATAAATTAAGAGTGCATAAAAATGAAAATTAAAAGCACCAAGATACTGAGAATTACTCTTTTTACTTAATTTTTAATTTCTTTTGGCTTAATTGAAGAATATTAAAGTAAAAGTAGTTTAAAAATGAAAGCTAAAAGTTAGAAAAAAAAAAATGGTTTCTAGAACAGTTGCAATAACTTAATTACTATTAGTCCTCCATATTACAAGCTCTAATATGACTTGATTTCATTAAAAATGAATAAAATAAAAATTGAAATTTTCAACAATTGTTTATATACATAAAATTATGTATTTTCACTTGAAAAGCAAACAATAAAATATTATCGTTTTTGTTATAACAATGTACCCCGTTTTTCCGATATTATTCACTTGATCAAATATGAAGATTTCATCTTCATCGAGATCACCATATATTTTGCATTAAAAGTTTTTTCTTCTTTGGATTCTAAATGCCTATGGATGATGTAGTTACCAAACCTTTGAACCCACAAATCTCCAAAATCACTACTCGATGAATGTGTGTACAACATTAACCCTACCGGATTAGCGCTCTAGGGAGGATCCCACTAAAAAACCTATTACAATACTTTGGGACAGAAACTCATCACTAAGAAAATGATAATCGTTTTATGTAAAAGATAATTTATATGTGAAAAAGGGTTGCAGGAAGACTACTTGATATGTGTATAGTTATTATAATATCGTTTGAATTAGTCATGATATCAGATTTTTGGATTTGGTGCTCTAATTACCTTTGAAAAGGTAGACCTTTCTTAGTAAATTACCTCTCTTTACATAGATGTGAATCGACTTTCCTTTTTAATGTTCATTTATAATATTTTAAGTTAGCATCGTGACTGTTGCTGTTAGTGATATGATTAAGCATAGTCACAAACTCAACTATCTAACTCAATCCTTTCGAGCTGAGCTTATTTTACAAACATGCTCTGTTCAAAAGTTGGTGCAAAATTAATCCAACAATTTTAACTGAGATTTTCTGGGATATTTGTTTGATGCATCTGACTTAAACTAAACCTTATCATAATCCAATTCATAATCTTATCGTAATCCAACTCATCTAAGTCATCCTGATATTGGACCATGCATGTCAGGCTTTATTAATGTCAATGAATAGTGGCCCTATTAGTGGCATTCGGCCATATATATGGCAGATGGGATAATCATAGAGAAAAGGCTATGAGTTATAATGTTATAAAGTAGTTTATGTTTTTTGGTTGCTCTCAATCCCTGACAGGCCAAACATACTATTGGACATGATTTCACACACACACACACACACACACAAGGAAGAAAGAAAAACAGAAAAGAGAGAGAGAAGATGGAGAAGAAACTTTTCGAATGTAATGTAGACAAATAAAATGATAATAAGATTTATGTAACTTAGATACATAAAATGAGAACGTAATTGTATCATTTCTAATCGGATATATGTTCTCATCTAGCAAATTAAACATTGATGTGTGTTTTTTATTAAATAACCAATGATTGAGGTTAGGTGTCACTAATTAACGTTGGTCACTTAATTAAGAAAGTGAAATATGATTCTCTTTTTCAGATATAACGATATCATGTCGCTTATGAACATAGTTATCAAGCAATAAATTTTTTATTTTTTGTAATAATTTTGTAAACTTATGAATTTCGTACCCGTGGGCAGATAAACCAGTGACTTCCTGCTTATCCGTATCTCTAAGTCACTGTATTAATATTTATTCCTCTAACTTCATAAGAGTTTGAAAGCAAATATGTGCACTGTGTTTGGCATGGGATATTCTTCCCGTGGGTTTATTCTTCAATTTTTTTTTATTATTTATTTATTTATTTATAATAGGATACATATGATATTTATTAAAATGACAAATATACTGAATTAATGGCTTCCAATAGTTTACAGATTGAGCTAACATTTCATTTTAAGAAATACGCGATAGGTGCGATAAGGTGAAATTGTGATATTTAACATTACAAAAAATTTAAGCAATTATCATAGTTAAAAACTGATGTTGATAGGAAAAAAATAGTGACGAAAAGTCATTTGCTATGATTTAATTATAGCCATAGTCTGTGATTTTTGCGAGGATAGCAAAAAATCCATCATGGCATATAGTCGCGATGAATGTTTTTACCTTATTGTAATCAAGGCAAATGATGTCTTCATTACAAATTTTTATATTACACATCTATCACAGCTATAAATTTTGGATTATTCGCTACTGGTTCCATCAAACCTGTTAATTATTTGATTACGAAAAATCAATAATTTGTAATTTAATCTCACATAATCTCCCATTTGTCATGTTACATTCAGTAATGGGTCAAACTATCTTCAAGCCCACTCCAAGCCCATACTGTAGCACCAATTGCAACCAATTTACTTCGCAGGCTTGCGTTAGAGATTGTTACTTGGGGACGGGGGGCCGGGGGCGGGGGGTTTGGGGGGGAAATTAGGCTGGTTTTTTACAGTTTTGTCCCTGGAAGTGAATTCTTGCAAATAAATTCATGGATATGCTGGTAATTTTGGCAAATAAACCAACATAATCTCTCCTATCAAATAAAAGACAAGACATTATAGAATGTTATAATAAATTATTGAATCTCATTTATCAAACAATAGATGGGATTATATAATCTCACCTAAACGCAACTTGACCGTGTTGTGGTATGTAGGCCACATAATGCACCAAATGATTAATTTATTTGCTTCCAAATATATATCAAGAAACAAATTTTTTAATATACATAGGTTTTAATAAGAATTTATGGTACAGCGGGCATAGAGTTTGATAGTAAGAGTTATTTTCAAAAAAGAATTTTTTCGCATTTTCCAAAAATATCCCAAATTAAATAAGTTTTCCCTCTGAAAAATGAACTCATTAGTTTTTGTCCGAAATAAGTTTTGAAGTTCGGGCTTTTTTCAGTTTATATTATCCTCAATATTTATCATTAATTTTTGTCACTAAAGGCCTCATTTTTTGGCTGATTTATTATCTTTTTATTATATATATGACCTATGGAGTTTTAACATTTATTTTTAATGTGTAATTTGTAATCTTACTTGGTATCATTTTATGATATGAGTTATTAGAGCCCATAATTTATGTAACAATAATATTTTTTAGAAGTGCTTTCATTTTCTTTTCTTTTAATATATGATGAATCTTTTTTAACTTGACGTTGTGCTTGAAACTTTGTTGAACAAGTCCTCACCTGTGTTCGACATGATATCTTTATTTTATTTATTTACTTTACTTTTCAACATAATATATGGCATGTCAGAAACATATTTCAAAGAATGTCCAAAGCCATTGGTGTCTTCCAAGTGTTCAATGCTACATTCTATAATTTTTTAAGTATCTATGCATTATAACAATGTCACTAGGAATGAAACTCTAGTCTTCTCGTGATCGTGTATCTATGACAAGATACTGCTATGAGCAAAATAAAATAAACCGCCTTTTTAATAATTCGCTGCCATGGTTTGATTGGTTAGCCTTTTGGGCTGGTCCACTAGAATTGATGCCTGGTCCCAAACTGAATCGTCACACCGCATGTTTGTGCCCGTGTGCCATACACTTAGGGAATGGACCAATTTTTCTTGGTCCTAAATGTTACTGTCATTTTTAGAAAGGCGTGAGAATTGTCCAAAATTTTATATAAAAAGTCCATTGTCCATGCAACTTTACATATTTGGGTTCTAACACACACACACACACACCTGCATGTTTAAGGTTGAATATTTAGAACGTAAAATATAGTGGGTATAGCCTAACAGTATTGGGTAGCTTCATACTAGGAATGATTGTAGTTATGATAACATATTGAAAATGAACTTTGAAACAAAGTCCTCCAAAAGCTTAATACTAGTGATTGGTACCCATAAAAAAAAAATATATATATATATAGATTTTTTTTTTAAGAAAAAAGAAGACTATAGTATATGATTTTAATAACACTGGTATTGACATTTATATATATATCTTGATGTTTTAGTTACTTTACCATTTCATTTTTAATTGGTCATATTCGGATTTTCTTTTCTTTTCTTTTTTTCTCTTTTTACTACATCCTTTATGCTTTTACTGACTTTACCCTTTCCTAATGACACATTTTTTTCCTTGTTTTTGAATTTTTGTTAAATACTAATTGAGGTTTTCACATAGGGATGGTAGCGAGAAATATTTTAAAATGGCGCATTTGAGCGATAAGACATTAAAGTGGGATAAATTATATGCAATAGGGACTAACGAAAGGATTTGACCAATTTTATAATATATAATTTACTTGAATATTTTGTTCAAGGCATTGACATGGCAGTAATAAGGTACTAACAATGGTAGCACACTTAATGTTTATGCCTAATTTTTCTTTTTACAACATTAAAAATACTTTGTTATTTTAGTATTAGAAATATTACGTTCTTAATTTTTAAATATTTATACTTGAATTTATTACGTGGATAATATAACCAAAAGATAAATTGAATAGAATAAAGTTGAAATGAAAAAATTAAATAAAAAATAAATATTAAAAAAGAAAAACTAAAGAAATATCTTATCATTGTCATTTATAATAAACTTATTTTTGTCTATTCATTTAACGATGCACCAAAATCACTACTTAATATGTTCTTGCCTATAGATAAAAATAAAAAAATAAAAAAAAATGCTTATACTTTATATAGATTTGTGAAAAAGGAATTGGACTGTACCTTTTTTTAAAAAAAAATAAAAGAATTGGACTAAATGAATGAGAATATGATTTTATAAAATAACAAATCCATATTATTAAATATAAGTTATTTAATTATGTAATCAAATGAGAATCATGACGTGATTCTTTATCATCGACAACCCAACAAAAAAAGACAAACAAAAAAAAATAAAAAATATATGGTCCAGAATGTTAGAATGGCATAGCCTATTGAAAGTGCACGCTTGATTTGAAACGATTTGAATATAGGGACCAAAATTCCATGGTATTCACTTGTTTGAAATGAAATGAACCTTTTTTTTATTTATTTAATTTTTTTTTTGGGTATCCTAACTAATAAGTTTGTGTGCATCAATCAATCAATCGCTAACTCATTAGTTATTAATAATCAATCATTCACGGGCTTGTTTACTTTTACAACGGGATTAGAATGTGATATATATAATATGTGATTAGATGATGGATGGAATTATTTTATTCAAATAATAACATGTTTACTTCAAGTGATTATACGAGGGATGTTGAAATATTATAATTATTTTATAAAATAAAATATATAAATTAAAACATATTTCCTATATTGTCCTTATCTAACCTTTTTATTTCCTTTTTCCTATTTGTATTTTTCTTTTTACTTTGCCCTTAATTTCCTTTCATTTTCCATGTTTCTTTTTTCCAACCTTCCAGATCATTTTCCTTCTCCTTGAGCATTCTTCTTTTTCTTTCTTCTTTCTTCGTTGTTCTCTTCTCATTTTTTTTCTTTTTTTTTTCTTTTTTTTTTTTGTTTTGTTTCAATATGCAGACCCACCAAATGGATCATCCCATGAGGAGTTGTCATAATTTTTACTTTCAATTTTTTCTTCCAAATCATTCTTCTTTTTCTAATTTCTTCTTTGGGTTCTTCTTCTTCTTTTTTCCTTATCCATTTTACAGACCTACTTAATTGCTCAACCCAGAAGTTGCTCTCTCAACCTTAAAAATCATTCAAAACCATAGTTTGAATGACAACCCAATCAACCCAAGCCGATTCCAAACATGTTGAATAAAATAGAAACAAAAAACAGATCTAAACTTACAAATATTGTATTTAAAGTCACCATAGGAGTAGGAGGGAATTCTTATAGTATTGGAGAATAAGGCGTCCAGACTCCGAAGGGTCAAAGATAAATTTTTCCAAATTTCTTTTGTTTATAGGTTTGGCATTTGAATGGGTATTTTTGACATTTTCTTGTGAACAAGCCAAGCCTCTTCCCCGGATTATTCTATCAGCTTCCAGGAGGGATGAGCTATCCATTGTTCCCACCGGGCTTGGCTTTTGTACCGGGTTCTTATCATGTAAAGTAAATCTGGTATTAGGTGGGATAAAATAATATATATGGCTTAATACCTCAAAGTAAACGAGCCCCATAAATATTAATAAGTCCTCACAGGCCACCCAGGTTCAAACCTCTCATAAGACATGAGTTTATCGTACGGGGTGTGCTCAATACGACTTACCTAATTTATGTAATTTAAGGGCTATTGCATAAACTTGAAGTCTACCCAGAGTAAATCATCGAGTAATTGTACAAATCGCTTGTCATTAAAAAGAAAATTATTTGTAACTAGATATATTCTTAGCCATCTGGAGTTTAAAAGCATGGCACCAGGGGCCTCCGTCTTGCTGTGCGAACCTTTGATTGCCCCTAAACTGATAGTCTGAAAGCCCTTTTCTCAATGTTTGACTTCTGAAAGAAATTGAAGGCTTGAAGCTTCGTAAAGATATCTTGTTGGGTCAATTTCAAAAGTTTGGGCCTCCAAATAGCCCGTTTTATTTGGGCCTTTTCCAATCAACTTGGGCCATAGTAAAATATGTAAACCTCCTCCTCCTTAATATGAATAGCATTCGCCGCACGTTCGATATATAGGTATAAAATAATTAACATATATTTTATATATATTAAATATAATACAACGAATTTGTACATTTTATTTTACATAGTTATAAAGCTAGTTATCTTTGTTTTTCTGATATTACCAATCTCAATCTCTATTCCACGGCGGTCAAATTCCCTCTAAAAATTCAATAATTTATAAATTAGAATAATAACATTTTAAACAAATTAAACATAATGCAAGGCACTTAATTCATTAATTATGACTCAGTGGGAATAAAGTGATGATCATCCAAAAAATTAATAATATCTAGAGTTCAATGCTCTATTCTAAAACTGTATTTCATCTCCAATTTCGTGTCATGAATGTATACCAAGTGTAAAAAGTATTTTTTTTTAATAAAAATATAGGATTATAGATAGTGATATAGTTGGCATACGTCTATGCATTGAAATAAAAACCAAGACATAGAATTGAATAAAATATCCAAAGTATATAATCAAGAGGTTATAAGTTAGATCCACCCTTGTGTGTGGATTCTTTTTAATTGAGTGGTGCTTTCAGGGTTTTTTTTTTTTTTCCTATTGAATTTTAGTTTTGAGGATGTAGAATTTCTCTAATATTAGTTGCTATATTTGATCTTTAAATGCATTCATATAACGATGTAACGATTAATATATTAATCACTTTTTTAAAGATTTTCATAAAATCAGTATATCAATACAAAGATTAAATGCATGAATTACTGAAAATAAATTCAAGTTATCATATGATAAATAAATCTTGTAAGTTATTACGCAATAAATAAATTTTACACGCTATTAATGAAAACTGAACTTATAAAAAATTGTGAAAATTCCACCAAGCCAGTGGGCCTCGTTAGCAGGTTTACGTAATTATCGAAAGGTGCCACTTGCTTGCGCTTTGGTGGAACCGCCCTGATTTTTCTGGATGGGCTAACGCAATTGTTTGCGATTAAGAGTCTAATTTGTCCTCTGTCGGTATGATTCTTCATCAATTGGCAAATTGAAATAAATAACTTGATAAGCCTTCTATCAAATTCGATTGTCACGTCTTGTCAGCATTTACATATTTCCTGTCTGTGATTCATGACACATAAATACATACTTTATTTAAGTGGAATTGCAAATTATTAAAATCTATAATATATATTATATTATATATATATGTAATATTTTGCAAGTTCATTAAATAATTTATTGTCAATACTATTACAAAAAAAAAAAAAAAAAAAAAGACCTTTTTCATGCAAAATGTCAGTTTGGAGATTAAATTTTAATTTTCTAATTTCAACCTTTAGAACTATAAGTATCCTACCATTTTAACCACAAGAAATACTATTCCACCATCTTTACTGCAACTACTCCTACATTGCTGTTTTTTTAAATAGCTCTATTTTCTATTTTCATACTTATATTTTATTTATTTGGAAGAAATAAAATATATTTAAATATTATTTCTCAAAATAATATTTTATATAGACGAGAATTACATGTATAATTGCCAATATTAAGAAAAGAAAATTTATTTCGTGCCTAAAATGAATACTGTAATTATAATCCCAAATTTTAATTTTCAAGTTTATCCTTCACATGACGAAGCCCAAATAGCTATATCTTGGGATTTTGATTGTAAATTTCTAAGTTTCATAATTGCAAGACTTTTTCACATTATCATTTCTCATATACATATTTTTGTGCCAAAATTGCCGTATTTATCATTTAAGTATTTTCACACTCCTTCTGATTAAAGATAAAACGTGCTCAGATAATATATAATGCTTAAATAATATTAATGTAATATGTGCAGTCACATGCGCAACAATCACTAGTACAACCATACTAGCAAAATGAGATTTTTCTAAAATAAGGATACAAAATAAAACTAAGGTAACATTCTGCTGGGTTTGATCTGGCTACCGAGCAAATTTTACTTTGATGTTGTTGTCAATGTGCAAACTTTATTTGTTAAACTTTTACATCAAGCATTTCCAATGTTAGGAATATGAAAAACTTCCACAGTACATATTTTGAATATGTTAGACTGGTTTGTTTTAGTAAAATGAGAAAATGATCTCCAGCTAAGAAAGAACAAAAATACAAAGCCACCCTCTTCCAACTCTTTTTAAACTATAAAAAGAGAAAATCACATTAAGCCATTTCAATTATGAACATTTTTATACTTTGCAATTTTATAAAAAAAATTTACTTCATTTCAATTTGGCAAAATTTTCACTCCGCAACTTAAATATATTTTTTGGTGGAATATTCCACTAAAATTATTTATCTTACATGTGACGCATGTGTGAATACCAATGCATACTGGCAGAAAAAATTTTTTACTTTACCATCTAAACTTTGGGATATTTTGTACAATACCATCTGCTGGTAGAATACTATTTTTATTGGAATATGCACTTAAGTTGCAGAGTGAAAAAAATTGCGAACTTGAGATGACAAAGTAAAACTCTTTTTTGATTAAGTGCAAAGTACAAAAAGTCCATAATTATGGTGGCTTGATGTGTTTTTCTCTTATAAACAAATTTCACAAAAAGTTATCAAGTCATCTTGCAATTTTGGTAATTCTAGTAACCTTAACGAGGTCCTCACGTATATCTAAAATATTATTCGAAATTGATAGTAAGCAATGGCTATACTTAATTAAAAATAGAGTAAATTGCACTTTGCCCCTCAACCTATAGGGTCTTTTGCACTTTGCTCCCTATTTTTTGCGAATGTGCACTTTGCCTCCCCAATGTTTGAAAAATATGCACTTTGCTCCATTTAACGGATTCCGTTAGAATATTCGGGGGATATTCCGTTTAATCATAAAGGGGTAAATAGAAAAAAAATGGAATATCCCCCGAATATTCTAACTGAATATTTACCATAGCCATATCTCATAGTGGATTTTTTACAACACTCACTAAAATTATGCATCTTTGCCATGGTGAAGGCATAGTAAATTATTTTCTATTATTACTATTTCCATTAACGATAATTTTAACCGTAGTAATTGTTCAAATTTTTTGTAATATATGTAATATTTATGGTTAACATATGAATTTAGCTAAAATTATAATGGGTTAATTACATTTGATTACCATCTTAAATTATAAAATTACCAACCATTACTCTCGTACTTTAAAAATTATAAATTAATTCCCATAAGTTTGTGAAATTATCAAATCATCCATTTGTTAATCTTTTGCCAAAAACTACTGATATCCTTCAATTTTTTCCATTACATGACTACCTATTATGCCACGGCACTTGGCCGTTGTGATTTTAGAAACTAAAATTGAAGAACGTAATTAGTTTTTCGTAAAAAAAATTAATGAAATAGATGATTTGGTAATTTTATAAACTTAGGGGAGCTAATTTGTAATTTTAAGACCATAAGAATAATAGTTGATAATTTCACAATCTTAAAGGGTAATCAAATGTAATTAACCCAATTATGATTTGAGAAAATTACTTCAACACCTGAGATTTGACGTAAGTTCAATAACATTTTTGTGATTTAAAAAAGTAATTATTATTTTTCTATCGTTAATTTAATTGAAAAAAAATTTGGATGAAGCAATAAATATGATAAAAAATTACAATAATATTCATTGCAGTTTAAAGAAGTACGAGACACGCCATCTCCATCTACCCTCGAAGTCTCCAGAACTTAGCAGGTACTGATTCAAAGTACTATAAACAAATTCACTTCAAAAATGTATTAAAAGTTGTGCGTTGGATTCCCGGTCTTTTTCTTTCTTCTTCAGTCAACTTAAATATTACCTATTTTCAAAGTAGTTTTATTTAATATCTTGACTTTGCAGACTGCAGTACCCAAAATAATTCCTATCAACATAATAGCCACATGACAGTAATTTTTTTATTAAGAAAAAATAAGTGCCACTTGACTTCCATTATCTGATTTTGTCTATTATTTTATGGAAATATTCCTCCTTTCATTAGTATTTTTTTTTTTCTTGTTTGGTGGTTTCATTAGTTTTTTATTAGTTCGAATATAAAATGATGATGCTTTTCAGTCAGCCAATCAAAATAGTGGGTTTGGCTATCCTTGACTAGGGGTTAGTCTTGGCCGCACCTGGTGCTGTGCACCAGGTGGTTCTGAAAGTGACAAGTGTCACTATTTTATTTTAGCCTTTTCTTTTCTTTCCTTTTTTTCCTTTATTTCTTTTATTTCCTTTTAATCTAATTTTGTAAATATTAACAAATGAATATGTTTAATATTTTGTAATGTTAATAAATGAAAATATTTAATAAAAAATCTTATACATATTTAGCAACCGGTAATATTTTTAATTAAGATTAATTAATCTTAAATAATTAATTCAATTTTATTTGTCAAATTGAAACTCATCTACTAATAAAAATATCCAAATTCGTATTTTCATTCTTTTTTTTTATATAAATTGATATTCATCTACTAATAAAAATATCTAAATTCATTTTTCGTCTTTTTCTCTATATAGATTCAATTTGAAAAGTAAATAATTATAAAAATAAATTAATTATTTAAGATTAATTAACCTTAATTAAAAATATTACAAGATACTAAACATGTACAAAATATTTTATTAAATATTTTCATTTATTAATATTTACAAAATGGGATTAAAAGGAAATAAAGGAAATAAAGGAGAAAATAAAAAAAAACAAAAAGGAAAAAAAAAAAAAAAGGTCAAAAAGTGACACTTGTCACTTTTCTAGGCACCTGGTGCACAGCACCAGGTGCGGCCAAGACTGAGCCCTTGACTAGAGTGTCTAATGGAAAATTTTCCAGAACAGTGAAATTAATTTGGTTCAACAGCATTTACCAGACTAGATGCATGTTACGGTAATAGAGTAGATATGAGAAATATAAAATATTAATTTTATTTTTAATAAAAATACAGACAAATAAATGATTTTCAGATTTTAAATAGTAAAAATTAATTGAAAAATTCCTACGTATACACAAACAAACGAGGTTTTCTCTACCTTTACGCTCAATATTACATTTTATATAATTTTTTGATAGTTATAGTTCTATAATTTCTCGTCATGCTATATCTATATGTATGTAATAGTACTATAAAATAATTGAATTTTAACAACAACAAAAATTAGCAAATGCAATGTAAATAAAGTCAATGACCTAAAATTAAATCTCTAATGGAAGCATCAACTAATAATATAAAATTATCAAGATAAAAATATTATCTGTGTTTGTCCATATCGAAATGAAAATCTCCATTACAGCTATATGTTATCATTGATTTTTTTCACAACATACATTAAATTATTGTTCGCGTATGTTATGAGACAGAGGGGCTATATATGTAGCTTATCTCGACAGTGTAACTTTAAACTTGTATTTGGATTGCAATCATGTGAAATGTTTTCATGAAAAATTTCGAAAGGAAAATAAAATATAATAAATTTCAAGAACACATAACAAGACTGACTTTGTTGTCATCGAATTCGTCCTTTACGTATTTTAAAAAGGATTTTATTCTGTTTCAGACTTTTCTTCTCGGACGCATGTTCTTTTCATCTCTTGCAACGTACGCAATTCAGTATATTTATTTATAATTATTATTATTATTATTTGTCCCAAAATAAATATCTTATTTCTTAAATAACTTTTTAAAATAATTATTCCACCTAATGTTTTAATTTTAAATTTCTAAGTGGGTCCACTGGTATAGAGATTCTTCAATAATGCTTCCTTCCCAGCCAAATGTTGAGATATTTTTCTCCCTTGCCCCAGAATCACTCACACTACGTCATCAACACACCTACAGTGACGTCATTCTCTATACGAAATCAGTACCTTCTATTTTCAACAAATTTCCCTCTCTTTAAATCCGCTTCACTTAGTTTTTATTCATTGCTTCAAACTTTAACCACCACCAAAACCTCTAACTACTGCATTTATAAGGTCTTATTTTATTTTTTTAATCCTTTCTAAGTTGAAGCTTTTGGTTATGGAAATGGAGAAGAGAAAAAGGACGTGTGACGGAGAAGAAGCTGACACGAAAAGAGGTAAACCACCGGAGGACGGCGGCAATGACGCCGCGGAGGGGGTGGCGCCGCCGGATCAGGAGGTGGAGGAATTCTTCGCCATACTGAGGAGAATACAGGTGGCTGTTAAGTATTTCCAGAAGCGTAACGGCGGCCGTGAGTTGACGGCGATGCCATGGAGTCCGTCGTTTGAGCGGGAAGATTTCGAAGGAGTTAAGGAAGCTCCGGAAAACACGGAAAGAAATCAAAAGGCGGGTTTGGATCTTAATTCGGACCCAGCATCTGATGAGGCAGAGGTTACTAATTCTGTTTAATTAACCTTAATGGAGTTCTTAATTTTAAGTCAGGTTTAACTAAACTAATTACTAATTAGTGTCAGCTGACATGCTGTGCATATTAATAATAACTAATATAATTAATATGGTCTTAATTTATTAAGATACGCTGTTTTACTTCTTCCATTTATATCGTCAATGCTAATTCCATGTCCGAATTCGGACCGAAGGACGAGACAAGTGTTATCGTGCTAATTCCATTTATTTTTTAATTTTATTTTACTGTATGGTCTTTTTGGTTGATAACAAATTGGTCAACAATAATAAGATATTATAATATTTAGTTATATCGTACTAGAGTTGGCAAAATTGACGGGTAGACCGGCTTAACCAGCTAAAATTCAAGGGTGCAATTAGTGCTTTTGGACCAGTTTCCAGTCGAATTAATTAGCACGTCTTGTTTAGTTTGCGAATTATTATGGGCTAATATAGAGCGAGGTAGGTTGGTGACTTGGGTTGGCCTTTCATTTGTTTATTTATTTATTATTATTTTTTTTTTGGCTTTCATTTGACAAATTTTAAGTTTTGATCTAAATAAAAATAAAAGAAAAAAGATATATGAATGGAGTCTTTTGTGTTGTTGATGATGGTGGATCAAGATTGGAGGAAAACTTCGTTCCAAATGAACTTTAAATATTGTTATTATGGAGGACCCTTCACTGTTAGTTTAGGTTTCATGTATAATAAATATATATATACACACACACGCACAGACCTCAAACTGTTTGTACTGATATGGTTTTTTGGAATCACGGAGTTGCTTTGTATTTACGGAACTTGAGCATGATTATGTTTGTGCAATTATGAATTTGATAAGAATGGTGTTTAATTGATTTGCAATTTTGAAATGTGAAATATCAGTAACAGCATAACTCGTGGACCAACTAGCCGCGACTTAGGTAGATCATTTTAGGACCTACTAGAAAACGGGTCAATCGTCACATCCCATCTAAAGCCAATCCATGGCAAGTCGGGGAAAGAAGCCCTATTTGACCAATTCTACATCCTAAATACACCACATACATAAATGATTCATTTACTTTAATTGTTGACGAGATGATTGAATTATACGATTAAATGTTGAATCGTTCATTTTACCAGATGGGATGTTTCAACCCATGCCTGATCCATTTTTGAATGGGTTTTAGGGGCTATTTGAGTAAGTTTATTAAAACATTGTACAAGCATTTACATCTTGTAAAATATTCGATTTTATTTTAAAAATAAATTATTGAGTATTTAGATAAAGTAAGATTTTGAAGTTTATATGGTACAAGTGATGACAATTTTTGAATTAATATAGTTATGTTCAAGAAATATGTTAAAATCTTTAAAATAAGTTATAAATTATTTATGTTTTTCTAAAAGTGCTTTGCATACCACGACATCTTATTTTCATCAAAGTTTTGAGCCTTTTTTAAAAAATATCAACATTTTATTACATTTTATAATGAATTTTCAAACACCCTCCTAGTTTAAATCATAAGTTTTCATTTATTAAAATAAACATTGAGTTACGTTGGATGATACATTTGATTCAATATAACCAATGAAATATGCGCTCCCCAAAAAATTGATGGACTTATAAGCTACTTAACTCCTCTTAACAGTTTAAAGCATTTTCTGAGGATATGTAAAATTTCTACCAATATTGTCAGCTCAATAATCTCAATATGAATGAATCTCTATATTTAACGACAAATTTAATTGTCAAAAACTTAAATATATAGATATTGTTATTAACTAAAGATCTAATTTGTTGAATATTTTTGTTTCGTTCACAGTCTCTACTTAGCTCATCAAACCACCGTGTGGCACGCGTCAGTTTTCGTGCATGATTGTCAATTGTTTGATCTAATTACTAATTTATTTTTTTTTCCAAATTTTACATTTACTATAAAATGTATTGGGAAGTAGAAGATTCACTAATCTTATTCTAGCAATGAATTGTTAAAGTATTTTAATGAAATATAAATATTAGATGTTATAAAATGTTAGTAATTATAAGTTTGTAATTAATACGAAGAAGTTTGTTATTATTTTAAAAATCACTTAAACTTACCTTGTTTTTAAAAGTTTATAAAATCATTCCAACTTCTTATTTTGGTAGATTATTCCTTTTTTTTATTCCAGAAAAAAATCTAAATATTTTACAACATCTTATAAATTATCAATATACTGTGAGATGCTTGAAAAAACATATAAACTCAACCAAAAATATTTGTTGAAATCAATTTTTGCGCTTTTATTTATTTACTTTTTTCTAATTTGCAACTTTGTAAAAAGACTAGAATGTGAGTTGATGTCATGAAAATACAAGTACAATAATGCGGGCATCGTGAACTAATTACTTTTCCACTACAAAAGGTATGATTAATTACTACGGTTAAAAGATTATGTTAATAAAAAATAGTAATAATAGAAAGTAATTTGATCTATGACAATGATGTTTAGTTTTAATGAGAATTATAAAAAATTCAACATAATATATAATCGTGATGAATGTTTCATCTCAATATGAGTCACGACAAACAATATTTTCACTTCAACTTTTTGGATTATTGACTACTGCTTTCACTACAGCTGTTAATTTTGAATTATTGATTATGACTTTCACTATGATGTATTATTAATTTGTTAATTAACGAAATTCATTTTTTTTAAATAGTATTCCAAATTACTTTCTAAGTTTCATACCGAATTCAGAAGAAATGTTTTTATTGGTAATTTTTGTCCACTAGAAAATCTCATGATAACAAATTCAAATTTACTAAATAATTCTTTTTTGCTTGTAAGAGGATTAACTAGTACTGAGGTACTTTTAGATTATAAATACTAGCAATTTTGACTTGATGTGTATGCTTAAATTTTTTTTTCATAAAATTAAAAATATATATATATATTTATTTTTAATAACGATAAATATTTTTACTTGAATTTATTACATGGAATAACATGATTAAAATATGAATTTGGAGAGAATAAATTGGAAAAAAGAAAAATAGATTAACAAAACGAATATAAAACAAATTAAAGAAAAATATTTTTTCATTATTTTTTATGACTACTTTGTAATTATCTTTTAGAATGGGTGTTGTTTTTGTTCCTTCACTTAACGACGGACCAAAATAACTACTTAAAATGCTAATACTTTATATATATAGTACTAGACTACTAGTAAATTGTGGCACACTTGTTACATGTTCCTAAATTTTTATTTACAATATTAAGAATATTTATTTATTTTTAATAATGATAAATATTTGTTAATTATTGAGTATTTTTACTTGAATTAATTACGTATAATAACATGATCAAAAGATAAATTTAGATATAATAAAATTGGAAAGAAAAATTATTATAATTGAATAAAAAATGTAATAGAAAATAAAAATTAAAAGAAAAAAAGTTAGTGAAAATATTTTATCGTTATCTTTTTATAATTACTTTGTTATTATCTTCATTTAAAGACGTACCAAGATAACTATATAAGGTGCCCATACTTTATATATAGGATAGATAAATAAATATTTCTTAATTATAAAATAATTTTACTCGAATTTGTTATGTGGATTAACATAATTAAAATATAAATTTGGAGAGAATAAAATTGAAGAAAAGAAAAATTACAATTAAAGAAAAAATTGAATAACGAACCAAATATTATAAAAATTAATGAAAAATATTTAATCTTTATTTTTTTATAACTATCTATAATTATCTTTTAGAATGGAATTATTTTATTTATTTACTTATTGAGTAATCAAAATAATTAGGGTTAATTACATTTGACTACCCTCTGAGATTAGGAAATTACCAGCTACTCCCCTTGTGATTTAAAAATTACAAATTAACCCCTATAAGTTTGTAAAATTACAAACTCATCCAATCCGTTAGGATTTTTGACGGAAAAAGGTGACGTCATCACTTTTTCAAGTAAAATTCCCATTTTGCCCCTAACAGTTTGTACGATTTTGTAATTTCACAAACTTATTGGAGTTAATTTGTAATTTTTAAACCATGAGGGTAGTAGTTGGTAATTTCCTAATCTCAGAGGGTAGTCAAATGTAATTAATCCAAACTTTCTTTCTAAAATAATTTTTTAAAATAATTTTCTGTAATTATTTATGTAATTTTATTTTAAAGAAATTAAAATTAGTTTTTTTATTAAATATAATTCATTTAAAAATGCTTTTATATTATTTTTTATAAAATCATAATTAGAGCAATTTTCACTAATATTTGCTAAAATTTTTATTTTTCTCACTTTAGTCCCTCATGTTTTATTTTTGACTTTAGGGTCTCTAAACCAATAAATTTGTATCATGTTAGTTCTTTGTCAATTTTTCACTAATTTTTTGCTAAAAATTGACTTGCATCAATATCACCCAAGGAAAAAATTGTCATTTAAGTAAGGAAAAAATAAAAGAGAAAATATGTAAATAAGAAGCCCTAAAAATTACCAACATTCTTAGCACCCACGTGAGCATCAACTTTATTGTTAGAAATTATTTTAGAATTATTTCATAAAATTAGCTCACAACTTTATTTTTAGAAATTATTTTAGAATTATTTCATAAAATTAGCCCTAAGGATGTTGGTGATTTTTAGGGCTTCTTATTTAGATATTTTCTCTTTTATTTATTTATTTTTTTTATAGGCATTTTCTCTTTTATTTATTCCTTATTTAAATGACAATTTTTCTCTTGAGTAATATTAACGGGAGTCATTTTTCAACAAAAAATTGCTAAAAAGTTGACAAAGAACCAACGTGATATAAATTTATTAGTTTAAAGACCCTAAAGTCAAAAATAAAATATGAGGGACTAAAGTGAGAAAAATAAAAATTTTAGCGAATATTTGTGAAAATTGCCCTAATTATGATTTTATAAAAAATAATATAAAAGTATTTTTAAATGAATTATATTTAATAACAAAAGCTAATTTTAATTTCTTTAAAATAAAATTACATAAATAATTACAGAAAAATATTTTAAAAAATTATTTTAGAAAGAAGTTTGGGTTAATTACATTTGACTACCCTCTGAGATTAGGAAATTATCAACTACTACCCTTATGGTTTAAAAATTACAAATTGACCCCTATAAGTTTGTGAAATTACAAAATCGTCCAAACCGTTAGGGGCAAAATGGGAATTTTACTTGAAAAAGTGACGACGTCACCTTTTTCCGTGAAAAACCTTAACAAATTGGATGAGTTTTGTAATTTTACAAACTTATAGGAACTAATTTATAATTTTTAAACTATAAGGATAATAGTTGATAATTTCCTAATTTCAAAAGGTAGTCGAATGTAAGTAACCCAAATAATTAAGTAGTGCTCACAGGTTCTTGGTCGTTGAGTCTCCTCTGTCTCGAAAATGATTCCCAAATGTGAAAATGTCAAAAGGAACTGCAGAAGCAGCCTTTGGGAAAAACCACCGATAGCGATGGGTCCAGGACTGTCTTCTTTTATGTAAGTCGTGCTCCCTCAAATTATCGAAAAAGAAAATCGTCAAAAAAAAAAAAAAAGAAAAGAATTCTAGAAAGAAAAATATATAAACTTAATTTTTAGACACTTTTATCTTTCTTTTCTTTTTTGTTTAGGAAAAAGAAAGCAGTTGAAAGTCATTAGCATCGTATAATTATTTCAATTACTCAGAGAATAATTTTGAAGGAATTTTGTTAGAAAGAATTTTGGTTTGGAATATTAAAAAAAGAAAAATAAATTTAAGATTTTATTTATTTTTTGGTGTGATAAGCAATTAATACATTTTTTCAGTATATTATTAGTACACTGATAACTATCGAAGGTCAAGTATACAAATTAATAAAGAAACACCCTCAACAGTAGAAAAATTTCCAAGTCTAACATAGAAAGAAAGCAAATATACTACCAATGAAATACTTATTTTGTTTGTTGCAAAATAAAACAACCCCCCTCCCCCTGCCCAAAAAAAAAAAAAAAAAAACCAAACCCGAGTTTTATGTCTAATCAAGTTATATATATATATATGTATTTTCCATCGAAAGCACTTATTTTAATATGTACTATACATAAGGCATGAGCATTTTAGGTAGTTATTCTAGTTCGTCATTAAATTAATGAATAAAAATAATCATATTATAGAAGATAATGACAAAATAGTCATAAAATATAATGAAAAAATATTTTTATTTAACTTTTTCTAATATTTATTTGTCTATTCCATTCTTTTTTTTTAAATTACAATTTTGCCTTCTTCTCAAATTTATTCTCTCAAAATTTATCTTTGGATCATATTCTTCCACATAATAAATTCAATTAAAAATATCAATAATTAAGAAATATTTATCATTATTTAAAATAAATAAATATTTTGAATCTTGTAAAAAGAAATTTTAAACATACGCATTGAGTTTGCCATAATTGCTAGTATATATAGAACAAGAGCATCTTAGATAGTTATTTTGTTCCGTTATTAAACGAATGAACAAAAATAACCATATTCTAAAAGATAATTACAAAATAGTTATAAAAATAATGACAATTTTTTTTTAATCTTTCAACATTTATTTTGCTAGTCCATTTTTTCTTCAATTATAATTTTTCTTTTTTTCAATTTATTCTCACCAGATCTTTCTTTCAAAATTAATTTTGTAAAAATTAAAATTAAGTGCACTCATTAAGTGTGTCACAATTACTAGGAATTAATAGCTCCGCATATAGACATTTCACCTTTTGCAACAGAACTCTTGATTTTAGTCATTAGTTAAAATTAACAAGGTTAGTTTTGAAATTTACACATATAAATTATAATAAAAAAAATGTTTTAATGATAACTTTCATGGCACTACAAGTGTTAATTATAAATTTCGAGGCGTTAATATTTATTTAGTTAATAAAAGAAAGAAGGAAAAAGGAGAGGCCATTGCGACCAAGCATGTGAAGAATGAGGCATGCTTTTTCTTTCTTTCCTCTTCTTTTTTTCCTCTTTTTTCTTTCTTTCTTTTTCTTTCTTTTTTTTTTCCTTCCTTTTCTGAAAACAATAAAGAAGAAGGCATGTTAAATCATAAGAACCTCATTACTTTGCCAAGAGAAGCGATTGTACTCATTCATTATATTCAAGTATTACATCAATACCAATATATCAATATATTTTAAAAATCAAATATTCAAACTAAACAATAATTTTTTTAAAAAAAATTACCATACAGTAGACAAAAACCCATATAATATCGATAGAAATTTGAATCTACACCTCCTTTATACAAAAAAAAAAAAAAAAAAAAATATGATGCCATTTTATTCAGAGAATGATGATTGAAAACTTAGTCGTTTTGAATAATCAAACATGCTACTATTCTATTGGCAAATTTCGTAGTTTACGGAACAACTAAAGTGACTTTTATTGGTTGGCGAATTTATTCAACATAGACAAACATTAATTGTTTCTTTGGTAGTCACGAGACGAGGAAAAGCAAGCACTAGCCCTCATTCACTTAGCTATATATTATCCACTAACAAAGTTATGGAATAATTACCTTAACACTTCTTGAAATCTGATATAATTATAAAATATTTTTTATAATTTGAGCAATTATAGTAACGCCCTGACTTTTAGTTTAATTGTCAATGAATTCAACAGAATTGTAATATCATGATATCAAATCTCTAAAAATCTAACGCGCCGACTGAAGTACTATTAGTAAAAATCCCTATTTTAGGTGTTTACACGTGCACTTGAGATGTTACACAAGCTCTACTATATTTCCTCCCCTCCTTACTTTCAAAACAAAAAAATAATAATAAAAAAAAAAGTTTCGGTCAATTGAACTAACTCATGGATTTTATTTAATTTTTCAAATCGTAGGAGCAATTCTATAAGTGGATCAAATTTTATAAGTATTGAGGTAATTGTTTCTAAAATCATTTGATGGCATATGTTCACAACTTTTTTTTTTTGAGTAATTGTTCGCAACATTACATGACGTAATATGCTAGGACTATACATATATATTATATATGTAACTAATTAATTTTCTTCAAAATTTTGTACTTGAAACAAACTAATTAGAAAATTTTCACTAAAAATATTACTTTGTTTCTATATTTAGATAAAAGAATTTATCAAGAGAAATAAAGATATAAAAACTAGATCATAAGTTATATAACTTAAAGTGTAACTAGCTAGAAAAGGTGGTTTATAATATATATTTTCTTGTTAATAATAATATATCCATATTGTACATCAAATATAAACTCAATTGATGTGTATGGTTGGACGACACCTAGAAAGAGTGTAAATTAAAATGGTAAGTTTCGATTCGAAAGTTTAGTGGTGGAATTGATCAGGATTATATTTTCTGTGAAATAAATTGTTAGAGTCATTGGATGTTCATTGTCTTCATTCGATGATAATCTTTTAATAAAATTCGGGTGAAAATTCGGAAAAAAAAAATGAAAACGATAGTAGAAGTTTAGATAATTTAGAGTCAATTTATTTTTAAAAAAATAAAAAAAATTAAATTAGATAGACAAAAATATTATTACATTTTAAAAACACCATATTTATGTGATTCATTAACAATTAAATATTTTGAATTAGTTAACGCATGTTATATTCCACTCCTGAAAATAATTATATATAATGATGATATATCATATAACAATTGATGATTTCGAAAGTTTTAGTACTGTCAAAAATATATTCATGAAAGTAACATAAAAGTTTAAAAGAAGCATGCCTGTCAATACGTATAAATTCAAAGTAACCAACAATTAGTTACCATGCGTCCATGCCAGCCAAATAACAATGTTTACTGGTGGGGTGGATGCTGGGTGCTACCCAGTGGGGGAAGCACCCTGGTTGGACGACACGTATTGTCCAACCTTTTAAATCTTTTTTTTTTGTTTTGTTTTGTTTTGTTTAAATTTCTTTTTTCCTTTCTTTAAATTTCAATTTTCCTTTCCCCGTGTCGTCCAACCTTTTAAACTTTTTTTTTATTTTGTTTTGTTTAAATTTCTTTTTTCCTTTCTTTAAATTTCAATTTTCCTTTCGCCGTCTCATCTCACAACTCTCCATCTTTCACTTGGGCAGCCCAACTCCTCTCCATCTGTCATTTAGGCATGGCAATTTTTTTTTTTCTTTTTAAGAAAAACGATTACATTTAATCTTATATTTAATATCATTGCATGATTATATTTTAATGATCAAATATATAAATTAAATATTCTAAATTACTATACGATAGACAAATTCTGTCATACGATTAAAAAAACTCACACACTAGCGGTGAGAATCGAATTCTGTACCTCTACTATGAAAAAGGTAGAAGTAGTGTTACTTTATCTCAAAAACGACGACCAAACATGATATTAATATATCTAAATCTTATGTGATCTTAGGTCAAATTCAAATATAAAATTAGCATTAATTAATTCAACAGAGACGATAAACCATTGGAGAGCGCAATTGGCTAACAAGGACTTAGAAGTGCGGAGAGTGATGTGACGTCATAGGATGACGCATGCAACGTGGGGCAATGTTTTTTGTCCACTCATACTGTTATTCCTCTCCACCATTATTATTCAATTTCCTAGTACCTTCACCTAAACAAACAAATATTTTATATTAATTTTTTTTATATCTTACGTCATCGCGTTGTCATACAATGACGTCACCATCTCACATTTCCAACAAACATTTCTCTTTAAATCCATTAATCAACCATCACAAGACGCACACGGCTTTTCTATATTATTATTGAAGTACTTCTGTTGTATGAATGGAGTTGGAGAAAAGAAAGCGGGAAGATGACGGAGGATCTAACGGAAAGAGAGCAAAATTGCTCGAAGACGATGACGGCGTGAAGCGGGTGGTGCCGGCGGATGAGGAGGTGGAGGAGTTTTTTGCGATACTGAAGCGCATACAGGTGGCCGTTAAGTATTTCCGGGAGCGTAACGGCCGCCGTTGCATCGACCGTGAGTTGACGACGACGCCGTGGAGTCCGTCATTTGAACGGGAAGATTTTGGAGGAGTTAAGAAAGACGCTGAAAGTTCCGCGGGTTTGGATCTCAACTCGGATCCGGCTTCTGATGTTTCGAATGATACTCATAAGCATAGTTAGTTTACTTTTACGTTGCATTAAGGTGTGACTATCAATATTGTAAAAATATGTAGGTGTATTTCATGTAATCATTTTAGTAAAATTGAATTTTACGGATTATGAAATATATAATTGATTTTGTAAAGTCATCACAAGTGATCGGGACGGAGTCATGTGCAATGTTCCGCTAAAACTGTAAGATCTCGATCTCTTGGATAAGAAAGTGATCTAAAATACTTATTAAGGTAATCTTTAGCTAGGGATCTACAGGGTACGAGTTAAATGGTTTTTACTTATATTTTGATCCAACTTAAAATTTACGATTTTAAAATATCTTAACCCAAGTCCAATTTGATTAGATTTAAGTCCGTACTTTGTGATTCTTTTGGGTTTGGGATGGTTTTGCAGTCTAATATAAAATTTAATGGTATTTAACTGTGCAAGATAAAATTTTACTTTGAATAGTTACATCACGGGTACCATTTGTTTTTAAATATATGTTTTAAGACAAAAGAGGATTAAAATCTGTACCATTTGAAAGTAAGTATCAAAATAACAAAGATTTTTTACTTTTTCATGTCTTCAAACTTAAAACATCAATATAGATTTGGCCAAGAACTGATCCAACTCAAAATTGCAATTTTTCTTTCCATATGCCTGGGCCCAATCCACCCAACCTTGAACTTGGCATTGCGGCGCGGTTTGGGTTGGGTTGCTCAGTTGGAGTGGTCTGACAGTTTATTTGTACATCCTTACCCTCAACTGGTTTTAACTTTTGAATACTTAAGCCAGTCAGATCGTATAAAAAGTGAGGTACAAAAGCAATAAAAATTACTTCATTTATGATGGAGGACTTATTTATAGAGCCAAGACGTACTATCCATATGAATATAAATTATAAGTGCATCATTATAAGAGGGCCTTAAAAGATACCAAATTCACGGTATGGAAGTTAGGTTGTGCTTTTAGGATCAGATCAGTTTACGGGGATCCGAATCAAAAGGACGCAAATACTTGATATGCATGATTAGAAACTTATTTTTTTTAACACTTTTTGAGCTTTTTCTTTCTTTCTTTCTTTCTTTCTAACTTTCTTTCTTCTTCTTCTTTTTTCCCCTTTTCCCCAATGCCCAACTCACACGCGAAGATTGTTCACACGTTGCATTATTAATTAAATCCATTCTCAAATTTTTGTATCTGTGAAGTCGTCTTTAAACTAATTTATTAACGTTCAGTTGAGACATTTTCAATTAATATAATAATTAGCCTTTAAATTTTTGTAGACCATGTTTTCGAATAAGTTAAAGTTATTTTCCTTGCATCAAAACCAAATTAATCTTGGATAAAAGAAATGAGTTGACATTTAATTCTGAAAAAATGCAGATCAGTGTAGTGATCAACTCAAAGATAGTCATATTAATCTGGGTTGCCAAATCTTTCAAAGAAATCACATTTAATTTAAAGTAATATTAATTATATGTAAACCACCAAATTGTTTTCTCTTGGATGAAGTGGTATCGCCTTTCTCTTTTCGTAGGGGAGTTGCTCATAAGTAGCATGTGGGCGTTTGTCTATCAAATGGACGTATTTGTCTATCGAATGATAGTTTAAAGAATTTGATTTGCTTTTAGATTATGTATTTATGTAATAATATTAATATATAACTGAATGCAATTGCTTCTTTTAGGGGGAAAAAAGATTAAAAAAACCACCAAACATCATTTTCACCATATTAGAAGTTTATAAATATTTGTGTTGTCGTTTTTTGAATGAAGTGACACTGCCTTTCCCTTCTCATAGGAGAGACGCAAGTTCGATTTCCACCAGTCATTGGATATAATTGCTTTTTTTGTAAAAGGAAAAAAAAAGGTTTGCAGATATTTTTGAGAGACAAAATCAACTTTAAATTGTCAAAAGAAAAAGAAGAGCAAAAAGAAAAAAAAAAAAAAAAAAGACCCGTCAATGGAATATGTCTTCTTCAAAGGAAAGAGCCAAAATAAGTCGGGGCTCCCCATTAGCTCGAGAATGGAATTTGCATAATTTGATCAATTATAGTACGGTAGAAGACAATCTCGATGTTCACATAGTATTCATTTCCCCCTTTTTTTTTCCTTATTCGGATTTTAATTTTTAAATAAATTTTTAACACCACATGGTAATGGAGATTTACGTCAAATGTTTGCCTTGTGGTATATATGTGCATGGTGATATACGTACGTACCTAGCAAGGCGGAAAGTGTTGTTTTTGTTCCCTTTACGATTCTATTAGGATAAATGTTTACGACTTAGTTAGGGCACATAGAGAACAAACATATGCTAATTTATCTTTATTTATTTATTTATTTTGAAAAAGAAAAATTGGGAGGATCAATGTCAAATCTGTAACTACCCTTTTGGAACTCGAACCCGCGTTTCATTAGTTTGCAGGATGTGTCACAAATCACGTTTGCTGAAAAGTTGCCCTTGCTTGTGCCATAGGGTTTGGAGAAGAGAATAACCATAGTTTGATTATATGGAGGATAATCATTGAGCTGATTTACGTTGTTGATGTGCCATAAGAAACTTATTTCATCAATCACAAACTTAACTCTAATGACTTTAAATTATTTAGATTTAGATATTATTCAATTAAGGAAGAACAATGAGTATTTTTTCAGATCTCAGAAAGTTTTGAGAGATTTTAAGGATGATTATTGAATTTCCTTAATTGAATGATGCTTAGATCTGAATAATTTACTTTAGTTATAGTTAAATTGGTAATTAAGGAAAGATAATATTTATGATTAAATTAAATTTCTTATAATATAACACCAATCTAAGTGTATATTGGACACCGTTAGAGAGAGTACATTAGTCAGAAGCCGGATGCAACGTAAAACTGCAATGGAAACATGGATAAGAATCATAGGACGCCTGCATCAATGGAGGTACATAGTTGCCAGTTGATACTGCTCTCTGACTAGCTAGTTTCACAGGGTAAATGGGAAATCCAGAACTAAGCTGGAGAAATTGGAGTGATTAAAACACTCTAAACAGTATGTATCAGCATAGAACTTTGATTTAATTTCATTACATACAAAGAAGGAATCAAGTGGAGATTTCAACAATGGCAAAAAGCATTGAATGGTACATTAACAGTTGATGTCCATGACGTTAGAAGAAGAAGATTCTCTTAGATGGAAAAAATATTCTTACTTACTTACCGTCGAATGCCGACTAGATGGGGGAATCTATAGGTGCCAATGGACACTTTTAGACTACTTGGATACATGAACCAAATTTAATTTCATTCGTGAATTTGTAAGTTACATGCACTCCTACAAAGAAAGTACATTCACTAACATCGTACCTTTTTTTATGGTAGATACATTAACATTGTATTTGTCCACCTAGGATTCTCAAAAGATAAATGTATCTAACCAAATGCATGATTTCTAAAAGTTTCTAATTGTTAATTTCGAACAGATGAAGCAAATCTGGTTCCTGTCGCCCTCTACTGATGCCCAACCCCCGTTTTCATGCATCTGTAAAAGCAAATAAGCGGTGTTGTCAAAGTTAGTAGACAGAATTTCACAATCGGTAGAGGGGCCGTCTCAACAAAACATCGATCTTCATCGTTGATGGATTTTTCTCCTTACATTTCAGAGGGGTTTCAGGTAAAGGAGATGATGGTATACTACGTGAAGAAAGCCTCATATGACGAGCATTCTTCTCTCCTTGAAGACTGACCTAACAATGCCAAAATTGATTAGAAAATTTTGGTGATATTGAAGCTCATCCAAATTTTTTATTTATCACAAAGAAAAAGAAAAAGAAAAGTTCATCCAAATTTTGGTGTACTAATTATAGGGATAATTATCTTTGCATCCCCTGAGGTTTATTATAATTACCAAAATACCTCTTGAGATTTAAATAATTACTATTACACCCCTTACTCTACAGTTCAGCTAATACATAATTACAATTACACCTTTGAATGTATGCACATATCATAGTTATACCCCCTGAATTTATGCATATATTACAGTTTGTATGTAATTGTAAATATGCATAAATTGTAATGACCCCTTGGATAAGGGGGTGAAGTTGTAATTATGCATAAATTTAAGAGGTAAAATTGTAATTATATATGAGCTAAATTAAAGATAGAAGATATATGGTAATTATTCAAATTTTAAAGGATGTTTTAATAATTATATCAAATCTCATTCCGTATTAAAGTAATTATCCGAATTAAAATCCAGGTGCTCAAGAAAGAAGCTTTCAACTCCTAAAAGCCTTAAGCCCCTCCACAAACCTCTGATAATATTGGCCTCCCTTTCTCCTCCCACGTGCGCCCCAATAGCAGCATACACTCTTTCTAACATATTCAAGTCAGGAGTGGGCTGTTGACTAAATCAGACATCTAAGTAAGGAGAAAAGATGACATGGGTTGGGCCGAGGAAAGCCATTGATGGCATGGGCCCAATTGTCAATCTTTGGGCTATTTTAATATCTATTGTCCAAGTCTCAAATATTGCTCATTGCTGAAGGGCCCTGGTCTAATTAGTTCGGCGGAGATCTCATTATCATAAGGTTATGGATTTGATATACTCAGTGCATGTTGATCTTTATTTTGTTGAATAGTATCCTTATTTGATTTTTTACTATATAAGACCCTTGTTTGATTTTCTACTATATAGTAAACTTGTTAGAGATTTTTTTTGTTTGTTATTAATGTCGAATGCTATTGATGTAAGGATTAAATATTATTAGCAGTCTCTCTCAAGAAAAAGGAAGAAGATTAAAATGCTAAGCACTCCCATTTATCCAACTAGGAGGATTCTAGGATTCACTTGGCAGATTTTAATCCAAATGGAATAGATATTCATTATCAAAATAGATGGACCAAATGACGCAGTTTGATCCATTAAAGATATCTTTAATCGTATTATTTTATTAATATAATAATTATACAAAATTGTTAAATAAATTATAATATATGTGACATCATAATTAATAATATAGAAATTTATAATTTTTAAGGTATTCTAATTATTGAAATAATGCATATATTTCTTTATTTAATTCTTATTTATTGTTATTTGGGTTGGATTTTCTTTTCGAATTTTGAACTTGACATTAATATTTGATAGTCTCAAATATAGGATCTCCAATGGGATTCATATATTAAAATCGATAATTAGATTCAAATATGATTTGATCCATATCTAACCCATCCTAGCATAACCTTATTATAGTTATAGGATTTGAGTAGAATTATCTTCTGAATGGAGAGGCACATTATAATGTTTTGAGTTCTTCATTTTTATACTTTTTAATATATATATATATATTATTTTTTTGCATCATATTAATAATAAAAATGTAAATTTCGTTTTTATTATTTCCTCTTGTTCCTAATTTAATTCAGAAACAAATTTTATTTTTTTTCTCTCTCTACTACTGATAGAATTTAGTTGACTACAATTATTACATTTTTCAGTAAATGCTTGGCATAATCATTTTGACAATGTTGTGCAAAGTTGTATGTTTTTCGGTTGTTGTTGTTGTTGTGGTTGTTGTTTTTTTTTTTTTTTTTTTTTTTTTTTTTTGTTGTGTTTTGTTTTGTTTTTGTTTTTTTTTGGTTGTTTCCCTTCAAATTTTTTAAATTGAAACTTAATTTGAAATCTCTTTCACATCCTTAATAACAAAAATGTCCATATCATAATAATAATAATAATAATAATAATAATAATAATAATAATAATAATAATAATAATGTTTGACTTAATAATAATAATGTTTGACTTAATAACAAAAATGTCCACATAATTTTGATAAATAAGTAAATATCAATAATATTTTTTTGCATATTATAAGTAGATCCCTTGTTATTCTAAGGACAATGAAATTATTGTAATTTTTCAAACCATGAAATGTCTTCTATAATTACTAGGTCAAATCTGAGGGGTGTTGAGATAATTATTCAAGTTATACGTGTAATGAGGGCAATATTTTATTGCCATTTGTTGTAATAATACATCATTGATAATTATATTAGATTAGGTATATACTGATATTCTGACGTGTGTGGTGCAATGCTTCAAAATAAATTTAAACATCATTTGTGATGAAATGAGACGCATACTTAATTGTTTGTCATTATATGTTTTCATAGTGATTAAGGCATCATTAACCTGAGTTATAGGACAAAGTTTTCGGTGGTTTTACGCACCTAAAACCTAATTGAATATCTCCAAACCTAATTGTTTGCTTTATTTGCAGGTTTTATTCCTTGGATTTAGCTATCAAAGACAGTACTTATTCAGTTTGCTAGGTATACAATTTCCTGTTTTAAAATTCTTTCTTACCTACTCTGATCGCTGGTAATGCGTTTTTTGGTGCAAGTCTTTATTGTTATGGTCTCACGCTTTATTCAAGTCCGGAATTGGCGGGGACAGCTCTACTAAGCCACACCGGCCCACTACTTGCATTATTTGCACGAATTTCAGACTTGGAGTGACGTGTACTAAGATCTTTATTGGATTGGGTCAAAACTGAGGTTCCTCGTGTCACAATCCAAGAAATTTTGAATAGATTTAAATTAGATTGGGGCTGAGTCATTGCTTTCTACATGACACGTCAGTTCAATCCAACCCATATATAATATATATATATATATATATAAAGTGGAGAAAAAAAAATAGTGAATAATTACCTCAATACCCTTGAATTTTGATCTAATTACAGAAACACCACAAAATATGAGATTTAATTTTAATGTGCATGAATGTTACGAAATTTCTAAACCACCAGGATGCTTGGGTAGGGATGTCATGGTAATTATCCCAACAAATAAATATAAGTTTAATATACAAATATAAACCTATTAAGTAATGATCATGTTAGTGATAATTTTTGGCTATGCCGACAATGATTTGGTTGAGTAATGAAAAAAGGGCCACATTTGAACTTATATTTTCTTTATATCAATTGTCGTCAAATAAGTTAAGTGGCTTGAGAGATTCATTTTCAAATTGTTGAATCAACTCGATTGATTAAATTAATTTGGATTGACTTGGTTGCTCAAGTTGGGTCCATGTCTACTTGTGTTAGGTTGAAAAACATATTGGTTATGCTCAAATTCGGCAAAATTTTAATACCCCTCCCCTGACCCGACCTGAATTCACATGACACGCCCATAGTATCATCCCTAATGTTGAAATATTGTGATATCAACATGTACTTTGATAAAAAGAAAAATTATTCTGAAAATACTCTCAATGCTTGATAGAGGACACTTTAATATATAAATTAACTAAAATTCTATGACTCTTGCAATGTAAAACGACATTAGGTATTATCCTATTCCATCATGCGAGGGATTAGGAAAAAGCACATGTTTGTCGTTCCTACGTACAGAGTTAGTGATGAAGGCTCAAATCCGTTGTCAAATATTGAAGTTCATCAATCGCGATATTGTTCAATTATAAACTCATTCGATAAAGGATTTTATAAGGCCTAGAAGAATCTGCTCAATTAATGGTGAAAGAAGACCAACATACGAATTCTGTGGAACCCTTAACGATGTTTATGATATAAAGTTAAATATCATGAAATGCATTGTGAATTATGCGACAACAATGTAATATTAATACAATAAACGTACGCATTAAAATTTAGTATAAAAGTTAACCCTTGTATTAATCTTTCAAAGATATCAATATTAATTGTCATTGTTAAGTTTAATATTTTAAATAAAATGGCATCATATATCTTTATGAAGTCTTAAATTTTAGGTATACCGACACCCATTAACGTGCAACATTCCACAAATTTAAAAAAGAAGGAAAACAAATGACATTTGCACTAATCGGGACGTAACGGGACATTACATATCAGTTAGTATCCATCACATCTAATCGATTTAATCCGTCATGTCCTATTTCATTACTAATAATGATACTTTTCAGCTTGTACCAGTCAACAATTACCATGTATTGCCAAGCTATTTATCATATCCTACAAATTGAAAATAATTATATTGAAACTATGCAAGTCCCAACCAATACCAGAATAATATGTTACACAAATTTAAATCGAAGAATAGTATTTCGAATTGTCATTATAAAAAATTATTAACATGTGTTCAGTGATAATCTAATAACATAATTTGATGACAAGATTTCCCCTTTTTATTATTATTATTTAGTCACCACACATTTTTGTACTACTAAGTTGTTTAAAGTTATTCTTTGTGATAAAATATAATTTTGGTCACTTTTTAGTTGTATAGAATTAGTAACTATTATTATATCGCATTTCAAATTTTTGTCATTTATACTATATATATTTTTTTGTAGTGAATTAGTATGTTCAGAATCAAAGTAGTTCACTAAAATCTTTAAAATCGAAACACTTTATTTTTGAACTATAATCTTCCATCCTATTTTCCATAAAATCTTGAGTCTTAACATTTTTGAGAACTTATAAGTATCAGTTTTAAAAATTTTCCCAGCAATTTAAGAAATTTTATAAGCTTTGAAACACTTTCTAAGATATACTTAGGAATTTAAATTTTACTTAAACATTCTCTAAACTCATATAAAAAACAATAAAAACGTGGTTACATTCACATGAGTTAGTACTCTTAAAGTGAGAGAAGTGTATTCTTCAATGAATGAAGAGATGCAAGTTTATGCAATTACCCTCGTACTCGTTTTGTTTGTGGTAGTAACTTACTAGAACATGGTACAATGGACATCTCTATTTATTCATAAGTTGTTGAAAATATTACAAAATTGGGGAATAATAACTGAGCCGAGTAATAATTGAGTCGAACTATATATAATGTTTTCTCCCTAAGATAAATATTTGGTTTCTTATTTCTTGCCCAGGCTACAATGCCTCTCAAGATAAAAACAAGGTCACAAAGTTAAATTAGCTTGTCCAAAAATGTTATAATTGTCATATGAACTATTATGAGCTGTGAGCCTTGTCCATCACGAGTCAAAATTATCCATTGGCGTTTTCGGAACAAACATGCTTGGCACACTTTCATATATAAGTGCACTTGGGATTTTCATGTTTTCAATGTGGAGCAATTATTACTACTACTATTACTACGAAATCTCAACTTTGAATCAATTTCACCTTCATATATTAAAATTCTAACAATTTAATTATGTCATATTCAAGGCCCGCTAATCCTTATGTATGAGAATCATCCAAATATTCATTATATGCGTCTGAAATTGAACAATGAATAATTTGCTCATAGGATATGCAATGGTAATTGCCAGTGGAATTCTTTCAACAAGTATGACTAGCAGACTTCTATATGTAAACTCACTTGAAATTTTTATATGGGATATTCTCCTCTTTATTTTCTTTTGAAGTCTCAATTTTGAAATTCCATACCTTCCCTGTTCCTTAACTAAGAAGGTATTCATCATTGCATTTGCATTAGTAAAGAAATTATTTTTATTTAAAAAAGTTGAGAAATTTTTAATAAAAGTGAGTAATAAAAGTTTAGAGTATTCAAACTAAAAGCAATAAATAAATAAATAAAAAGCTAATGATGACATTTGTCAAAAAAGCGATTATCCACACAAAAGTAGAACTTAGAAGCAATTTTCAATAAAAGTTGTTGTCAAAAACAATGCCAAAGACCCTCTAAATATTTTGGGAATTAAACCAATCTCAACTTGGTATATAAAAAATTATGACATACGAATTAGGGTATAAAAAAGATTTTTTATACATATGCACACATATAAACATCCACGTTTCATTTCTACATTAAATTATCCCGCGAACATAATTGAACTCCTGACCAAAATGGCAGACAACGTGAATTTGCCGGAACAAACTGACTAGTATTGGCTATGTCCTCCTCCATCTTTTTCCTCTTTTTTCTTTTTCTTTTTTTTCTTTCTTTTTTTTTTTTTTGGTTGTGGGTGGTGATGGAAAGATAAAAGACTAGCGGCCAGGTCAAGGATTGCATACTCCAGTGGAAATCCACTGTAATGGACAATATTTCTAATTTTTGACAATTTATCAAAATTCAACAAAGAGCCGGGAGCTGTCAACTTTTGACAAAACTCAAAATGAAAAGGAGAAATATTGAAAACTGGGAAAGAAATAAATGATTATGTGCTAGATTCTAGAAATGTGAAATAGTCCCTTTATTTGCAGAAAAATAAAAAAATTTAATGAAATTCCTAAAAAATATATTTATATAAAAGTATAATGAATTTTGTTATATCACAAATTTATAATATATAATTTACCACTTATTTATCTTATGACAAAAATCCAACAAAATAATTGATTTTGGCAATTAACTAGCATGACGAAAGAGTAGTCAATAATTCAAAATAACAGCAATAGTGGATATAGTAGTCAATGAGTCAAAATTAACAAGGTGAAATAATATTTACCATTGCTTGCACCGAGGAATAAGCATTCATTATGGTTATATGTGATAAAACTTTTCACAACCCTACCTCTACACATCATTGCTTTGTTGAAGGTTTAGCAAATAACTTTTCTCTATCCAAATTTCCTATTAACATAAGCTTCTTTTTTTTTCCCCAATAAGTCTATTAACATAAAATTTAAACTATGATAATTACTCAAACTTTTATTATAACTGAAATTCGTTAAAGAACTAACTTTAAGATTGAATTTCCATCATCAACCAAAAAATTACCATAGAAATTTATCACAAAAGCAACAATCTATGTGAATATTGCTCTCTTTGTTTTTAATATATATATTTCATATACTTTATTACAAATTTACCATATATATTTATTTGGGAAGGATTTCTATGTTTCAGGAATTTTTCACCCCACTATGTAAATGGGTATTTTATTATGATGAAAGAGACGTCCAAAGATATTTGTATAATATAACATTTGTGGTTGATCAAACAAAGACAGAAAAGTCGGCTATGTCTCCACTTTCTTGAAAGTTAAGCAACCATTAATGATGGTCATAATATGAATGTGTCAACGATAAAAGAAAGTCGTGCCCTCCTTCACACGTTTTTCATTATCGAAAATTGTCAATTCATCATGAGAAGCCATCAACTAAGGAAGAAAGAAATTCCTCTCAAGAAAGGGACCTCCCTTTAATGTGAGGTTTGCCACCACCATTAATAAACTAGAATTTCATGTGGGGTTTTTCTGGAAAATAGATAATAGTTTATCAGTTACCATGAAATTCATGGAAATTGTTTGTGAAGTTGCTATGAAATTTCGACAAGACTTTGTGAGAGGTTTTTACAAGTAGCCCCTCGTGTTATGTTTAATTGACAAATTAAATCTTGTGAAAAATTAATTAGTGCCACAGTTCTCGTTTTTAATTAACAAAAAAGACCCTTCGTTAAAAGAGTTCGTTGCACAAGGCGGAACTGAGAAACTGATTGGTCTTTTAAGGGAATTACCATTTTATCCCAAAAAGAATTGGCTAAAAAAAACCTATTTTGAAATAAATTAGCAAAAAAAAGCCTATATTACATAAATTGGCGAGGAAACAAAAGGGGATAGTAATGTTTTTAGGGCTCTATAGTGCAAACTAATGATGGGGATGGTGAGATAATGATTTTTTTCATAGGGTTTTATTTGCAAATTAATTTTTCATATGGTTTAATTTGTTAATTACATTTAACATACGGTGATTTTTTGTAAAAAGTGTCTCACATATTATAATTGTGAAGCCAACCCTTGTTTCAAAAATTGGTCCGAAGCGGCCGGTTCAATCGGAATCATTGGGCTCTTCGGGCCCATTAGATGGAAGAAATTAATTCCTATGAAAATCGATGCGAACCAGTCAAAAATCTTTTTTCTCGATTTTTTAATTTTTTTTTGTATTTTTTTTATTTTTTTCACTTAAATTTTGTATTTTTTATTGTTACTTAAATTTATTTATTTTAATTAGTATTTTGAATATTTTGATGCAAGACAACTCATTAAAAATATTGCACCATATGGGTAAAATTTTTCTTCCCACTATTTTAAAATTTTTATATTATTTGTAATAATATATATGCATATGTATTATATTTATATTAATAGAATTATGATATCAAACTGGTTGAACTAGTGGTTAAACCAAATTAATCAATAGAACGTATAACTAGCAGGGTTATCAGTTTTGTCACAGGTCCGATTTTTAAAGCATTATTGCTGACTCTATATATAACTAGTCACCATTATACCAAGTTAACAAAACTTTACCTCAGTGGTCAACATTTTTTAATTTTGTCGTAATTGCAAAAATACTCATTTAGTTTGAAATTAAAATAGGGATAATTACCTCTACACCCCCTAAGGTTTGGTACAATTACCATTACACCCCTTGAGGTTTGGTTAATTACCATCACACCCCCTGAAGTTTGAATAATTACTATTACACCCCTTGAAAATTTTAAACATTACAAGTAGACCCCCTAAAAAAGGGGGTGTAATTGTAATATATGCATAAGTTAAGGGGGTGTAATTGTAATAAAAGCATACGTTCAGGGGGTGTAATTGTAACTATGCATTAGCTACTCTATACAGTAGGGGGTGTAATGGTAATTAACCAAATCTCAGGGGGTGTAATGGTAATTATACCAAACCTCAGGGGGGTGTAGAGGTAATTATCCCATTAAAATGGCATGTCATATTGTAAGTTGATCAATTGTTAGGAAGTTTAACGTGTAATATTACAATTTAATCCTCAAAAAATCTAACGTATTAGAAATAGACTCATGTTAAGTCTAAAACAGGGGGAATACACTATCATGTATTAGTCTACATTCTCAATTATGTGGATTCTAAATCCGGTCAAATTTCCAATTACGTCAAAAATAAACAATTTTATATAATTAGAAATTAAAAACCAAAGATAAGATTTTTAAGCATACCATATCACACAATATGCTATCGTCATTATTGCTAGTGACATTCAGTTGATTTTTATTTTTTATTTTTTTGTGGTGCAGGATTTATAAAATCGTGAGCCTATTTTATTCAACCTTTTGAATGATGACAACCTTACAAGAAATAATGCATGTCCTTTCCAAAACAGAGGTCTGTATTTAAAATTTTCTCATGCACAGACATATGTTTAGGAGAAACTTCTGTGGTCCTTATTCAGACGTGAAAGACTTGGCAGAAGCACAAAACCATACATATGCATGATCATAAAGGAACCACAGTATTGTCTTGAAGAAACCCATGAGTGATCACAATCATCCCTTTTTCAAAAAAAAATAAATAATTATAATAAAAATATAAGGAATATATGGCTAACTACCGTATGAATTTCAAAATATCAAATTTGAACGACAAAGAGCTACTAGCGTCCAATACGTAATTGATGCATGTACACAGAATAATATATATATATATATTTCATATATGTCACTACAAAATTATTAAATTTTCGCAACTAATTGTTAGCAGATGTGAAAAATGTTAATGATTCAAAATTAATAGCTATGGTGGAATTAAAAGTGACCAAGAACTCAAAATTAGCCAAGTGCATGAAAATACCATCTATTCCTGTCTACATCGAGGCGAAAACATTTACCACGACTATATGCCTTGGTGGATTTTCAATACATCTACTAAACTGCATATTATTGTCGTGGTAGTACAACAAATGACTTTCCATTACCTTGATTTCCTACTAATATTAGCTTTTAACCATGGTAATTGCTTAAATTTATTGTAGTAATTAAAGTACAACACAAACTTTTTCTAAATACAATGTAGACTTGAATTGTGTGTATTTAATAATTATAACATGATATTATATTTAATATAAACCTAAACACAATAATAATTAATGCTCCACAAATTCATGTGCGACCCACCAAATAAACTAATATACTTATCTTAAAGCCTGGAGCCTAAGTTTCATAATGCAGATAGTGTTGTACTACATGCTTGTACACTAGCAATTATTGTTTGTGATCAAAATCAATTGCAACTTGCATTATTATAGTGCATCTTCCCCTTTTCACTAAAGCAATAATAATGCAATCTCGAGACCCATCCATTTATTCTTGACACCACTTCTGTCTGTTCACATTTTAATGTTCCATGAGTCCATGACCTCTAATTAAAAACATGTTTCCACTTGTATGGCATGATTCTCATTAGTCATGCTGGGAAACTTCCTGAAGAATTTAAAATTAATTACCTCAACATCCGCTGCGACTGATTTAATTAATGAAAATCTTAACAGATTAATAGTTATGGTCTAGAAAATTACGACACCTCCCCTTATTTTTGGAAAAGATTACAATTATCCCCTAGCACTCTGCGGGAATTATGGTAATTTACCATACTAACGCTGTACTCTGTTAATTAAATTTTGTGTCCGTTAAACTAACGATGAGGGTCATTATCGTAATTTCTAAAATCACATGAAAAATTATTATAATTACATCGAACTTTTAGGTCGTTGACGTAGTTATCCCAAAAATTTAATCTCACCTTGTCAACTACGAAGGACGGGGACCAACTGTGGTTAGTGGGAAGATTAAAGATTTACCAGGTAAATTAACTCTTAATTAGTGTCTAGTGCTAGGCCATTACTGGTGGCTACATTCATTTTCTATTAGCGGTGGCTTTGTATGAATTATCTAAAAAAATTAAGTCAATGGACACTTCTCCAACGTTGTGAAACATGATTCACAAAATAGGTATCTTCGTCAAGAATAATGATTATATAATATTCTCTAATTAAAGTGGATTACGTGATAATCATGACTACTTGCTAATTAATTAATCATGGATGCAATTAACTAATCAAAATGCGGCTCTATTTGTATAGTTTGTTTGGCTGGAATTTAATTTGTTGTTATAATTAGCTGGTGGTTTTGGTGGGAGGTTGATGAACTGCAACTAATTTTCCATTTAAAGGTACATTTCTGTTTCAGTAAGTTGTTTAGAATATATTTTATATTGTTAGTATTATGTAAGATGTTGCACAACTTATTAAATATCCTAAAAAATAAAAGTATATTTACGTGAATTTATAAGTATTTAAAATATCTTATAAGATATTTTAAAACTCAAAGTATGTAATTAAATTTTAGGTCAATTTTTTAAGAAATGAGCTTAAAGCATCAAAATAAGATCATGTTATAAGCTCTTTATCCTTTTTTCCATTTTTAATAAAAAGAAGGGTTTGTTAAATTTCTTTCTGCAATTTCGACAAACTTTTCGAGTTTTTATGATATTTATTTTAAAATTAACCTCAATTACATCTCGTAAAATTCAAACTCTTATTTTATCTAAATACTGAAAGATTATAGTATATATCTTATAAGTTCCAAAATATTTTATTCAATGTATATAAATGCTTATAAGAACTTTTATCTAAGCTCACAACTATATTTATTTAAAAACATCTTATAAATGAGCTCTAACATCTTACTTTGTAAGCATATACACTACCAGCAAAGATAGCATTACACCAACATATTAAATGATGACATATAAGTTTAGTAACATATGTAAAGTGACAACCTAGTAATAATGAAAATCTTGTCACAAATCATAATGATAATTTTCGTTATCGTAAGATTGTCACTAATTATCAATAGTGATAATTCATTAAAAAAAAATTATAACATGAGTGAGAAAAAAATTTAATGATAATATAAAAATTGTCACTGGTGTTATATAAGTTGTCTCAAAAATAATTTTAACAAACTTAATAGTGACAAATATGTGTTTTTTATTGTTACTATTGGCAATTAGTAATACTAGCTAATGACTACCTGGTGACACTAATGAAAATTCTATCACCAAATTTTAGTAACAATTTTTATTGTTATTAAATTGTCACTATATATATCATTAATTATTTATAGTGGCAATTTAAAATACTATTTTTGTTACTATTGTGCTACATAGCTTTAACACTCATGTCATCTTTTTGTTAGTGATTTATAATATATATGTTTTCAATTACCACTGCCAAGTTATATTATGACATAATAAAAACTATTGTCACGGAAAAGTTATTAATGAGATCATGAAAGTTACTTTCATTTAGTACATATTATTAGTGAAATTTTTCAGATTTCAATTATATTTTATTTTTTTAATGATAATCTCTTTCTACAATGTTTACCAAACATTTTTAGTCCATTTTTGATAAGGATAAGCTCAAACCATCCAATCCATGTGCTTACACGTTTAACTTTCGGATTTTCACTTGATTATTTACCTAAGGATTAATGAAAAAAGACTATAATATTATGATAATGATGGCTCATGGCAAAGGAAAGTCAGTCACAAGCCGATGCAGAACATAGTCTAGACTAAACCACTTTTCTCCATGGACACCTAAAACACGTGAATCTTTAATTTTTCAAATTTGTGCGGTTTTAAAATGGGTTGACGTGGAAAAAGTATAGAATGACCAAAATACATCCAAATTATCGATTAACTACAAAAAGAGAATTCATGTTCACATTTTCTTTTTATTTGAATTTCGGAGACTTGACCTGGTACAGTAAGTGTAGTATAGTTCAGAGGTAATGAATTTGATACTTTTTGAGCTTTTCTAATAACATACTATTACACCATGTAGATATGTACAGATTGAACATTATAAATAGGTTGTTTAAAAAAAAAGGATAATTTTTACTATTATTCATCAAGTATTTCCCTCCATCTAGCTTACAACATATATTATCTTACTCTTTTTAAGACTCAAATTGACTTAAGTATCAAATGGTTATATATAACTGAATGAGATACCTCAACAAGTCTGTCGATTGTTAATTTTAGTCAATCCTAACTCCAAGTAATTGATTCTTGATGCATGTGTCAGAGTATTACACGTGATTGAAATCTGATCTAATTAACAGAAGAATTTGTCCTCTATCAAAATTAATTCCAGTGTTAAATTTCTAAAGGAGTAATTGATATCTTGATGCATGTGTCGGAGCATTACACGTGATTGAAATCCGATCTAATTAACAGAAGAATTTGTCCTCTATCAAGATTAATTCCAGTGTTAAATTTCTAAAACAATTGCATCTATCTTTTGTATTTATAAGAAGAATTAGGAATTTCAGATAATTACACTTACCTAATATATAAAGGGATAATTACCTCAATACATTTTGGAATTTGAATAATTACCCTTATGTCCCATAGTATTGTTCAGTTAACAAATAATATACAATTGTTCCTTCTGAAAGACCTCCTAAAATATAGTGTAGTTGTAATTATGCATATGCTTAGGAGGTACAGTTATAAATATGCGTCATGTTGAATTAATTATCCCATAAATAAATATAATTGGCAATGAGAATTTTGTTTGACTACATGATTTAGAAGTAAGAATTTTATATTCAAAAGTTCTTAGGGTGATGAATTTGTAAGAATAGATATATATTATTCTATTTTCAAACTAAATCGAATGCCCTCTCACTTTATTGAATTAGGCATTTGATGATGTACATTGTTTAATTTTGCGGGTAAATTGCAATTACACCCCCTGTGTTATTCATAAATAGCAAATACCCCCTCGTATTTTTTTTAATAGCTTAAAACCCCTCTCACTTTTCAATAATTAGCACACACGCCCCAAAGGTCTTTTTCTTCAAATTTTTTAAGTTGACGGACAATTTTGCCCTTCACAAGATGCAAATAGATGTAAATTGCAATTACACCCCCTGTGTTATTCATAATTAGCAAAAACTCCCTTTTATTCAAAAAATACCAAAATCCATCAAAAATCAACAATTGTATTTTCCCCCTTTTTTACATGAGAAATAAACAAGAGAATTGCATAAGGAACACATTATGGAATGGCATGTTTGTATTCTCCATAGGAAGATGGATATGAAAAGAGGGGTTCTTGAATAGGATTGAATGGAGATGATAAAAAATGCATTTGGTGGTGGAGAAAGTGAAAAAAAATATTTTATCAGATTTTCCTTAAATGGGTTTCACTTCACATTTTTTATTTTTTGAAAATTTTTGTAAGATGGAG
>JACFYI010003776.1:2954839-2967101 GCA_014898755.1 Handroanthus guayacan
GTAATGATGATAATTATTATATAGTTCATATAGTTTTTGTTGTAAAATATTTCAAAAAGTTTATGAATTCAATATGATGATATCAAGTTTGTTCGACATCAAAACATTTAAATATTAATAATTCATTTTTTTCTCTCACACTTTAAGATATTTTTTCAGGGTTTTTTTTTATTATGTGTACCGATGAGATAATACCTCAAAATTGTTAAATATTGTATATCAATATCAATGGACAGATTAGGATCTTCATGTTCAGAACACATTCTTAAATTGCGTCCAGACACGTAGAATGATTTAGGTTGTTATGGGTAGTCCAACAGACTAATTTAGGACCCTAGTCCGAATGAAAGTCCCAACATAGGACCATTTAGTCAAAATCAGTCGTCGTCCAGCCCACCCCACTATCTTTTGATTATCAAACTTGGACAGAAACTTCATTTTATTGGGGGAGAAAGGCAAAGACACCGACACAAGAAGGTTGTGATTAATCAGTCTTCAATTATGACCAGAAACTCTTGATCAAATTTGTGGGCACGAATAGAATTAATGATTGAGAATGTGCAGTGGACATGTGGTTTTGCTACGTACCCAAAAATGGGATTTTCCAGTGACCATTTCAGACAAACCCACTTTTGTTAATTTTTTGAATAGTATAAGGATTCTTGTGTCACCCCTCACGTCACTTGCTCGTTGGTGATAGAGAGAGAAATAATTCTCGAAACATTGGTCTTATTTTGTGATGGTTATGATTGTTTTGAAATTGAGGTTTCGAGATTTCCTAAGACTATACCAAAAGAACTTATGTTAAATGTTTGCCTTTTTTTTTTTTTTTTTTAATTTGTCTGTGAAGTACTTGATTGTAAATTCAATAGTCCTAGAATATATTTATATAATGAAATAATAGATGACATATAGGAACTGAATTGTTGTTAACGGTGTAATGATGAGAAAAGGCTGCATTTGGTGGTAACTATTTTCTCGTGGTTCTATTTCCTAATGTTGTTCATTTGTAACCTTATATTTGTTTGAAGTGCAATTTTTGGACCCGGATGGAGTGGGATAAGATGAGAATAAGAGTTTTTTTTTTTAAAAAAAAAAAGGAAGAAGGAAAAAAAAAAAACCTAAATTAAAGGTTAATTATCTGGGAACAAATTGGATTTGAATGAGATTAGTCAGGAGGCAATGTCTAGGATGATTTGAAAATTTTAACATAATGATTTATGATTAAAAATCATTTTTGCAAGATCGTGGTTTACAAATTAGTGCCTCTTTGTGTTGTTTACCTCTGAAAAACACCGCTTATAATTTAAAAAATTATTATAGCTCCTGCAGTTACTATATTAGCAGGAAATGTTGTCATAATAAAATCACAAGAAGGTATTTTTCTAATTAGTTCAAATTTTAAAGGCATTAAGATAATGATCGACCATAAAAAAAATCAGTTTAGGACAAAATAATTAGTCCTCAATCATTGCGCCAAAATGCTATCTTTTCATGCTCAAGTTATTAATAATCACCTCAAAATTACGTAACTATCATGATAATTATAGGATAAATGCACTAAATCATGAACTAATATTCTCTCATGTCGTCAATCACCCTTTTGTTTTAACTTTCTTTTTTAAATAAGAAACCATTGAATATGTTAATTATTATATGAATATTTCAAATTCATGAATTATAGATAATTATTTTAATTAAAGAAGGAAAATTTTTTCATGCATCAACCAGCAACACTGTTTGCATAAGCGTCCATCCAAATCCAGTCAAGATTCGAATGATTGTCCACTTTATTTTATTCTAAACGTGAATGATGAGTTCTCAAAAGAATTATTTAAACCAATTTCCAAATTATTATTGCCCATTAATTTAGTGTAATATGCAAATTCTGATGTAGTCAATTAGTTATATACACAAGAAAATTCTATTTTTAATTTTTTGGATAATTACAAAAGCAATACGTATGATATCCCTACGAACATATAAGTTAAAGCTATTAAGTGTTTTTTAAAGTTTTTCAAAATAATTTTTCTTACTTAAAAATTAAGGGATATTACCTCAACACCTTTGAGGTTCGATATAATTATCAAAACACCCACGAAGGTTTGGACAATTATATTATCCTTACATCTCCTAATATTTGGATAGTTATTATTATACCTCCTGAAAATTCTAAATATTACAGTAGACCCCCTGAATAAGAGAATGTGTGTAATATATACATACCTTAAGAGGTGAGAGTATAATATGTGTATACGTTCAGGGGATGCAATTATAATTATGCACTAGTTAAACTGTATACTATGAAGTGTAATAATAATTATTTAAAATTTAGAAAGTATTTTGGTAATTATGATAAATTTCAAGGACGGTAGAGATAATTATCCCTAAAATTAATTTTAAGAAAGTTCTAAATTCACCAAAACTTTTATGTGGATTGAAAAGTGGGAATGAATGTGCATAAATGACAAAAAGTGTATTCAAATATATCAACTTCAATAATGAATAAGTGAATGTGATTTCATTTCAAGTCACGCTTGAAAGCAACGTCCACTTTGCTTTGAATTTGCCATTAATTCTGCTGAAACCTCAATATCTAATCTACTTCCAGCAATATCTGTTCTACCAAAAATAAATAAATAGAATATACAAATTATAAACTAAAAACAGAATATTCTCAAGGTAAAATATTGTTGTCATTATATCATACTGATTAAGATATTAGTATTTGGTTAGCAATTAATCACTAATCTTATATTACTCACTTTTTAATACAATAATAGTAAAGCATTATTTAGCATTATGTTCTTTTCTACATAGAGAAGGCAAGGTTGAAAGTTGCTTCTGTATATGCCGATAACATTGTTTAAGATTTGAGAAATTACCAATGTTTTCTCGAACGTTACTAAAAAATTTGTGCCGTATTATATACAAGAACGTATATGTGCATATCCGTATTCCATCATGGCTGTGAAATTTTTAGTTGCCAAAATTGAATTATTTTGCAGTGGTACAAGTCGAGAATTTTTATACTTGAGGTCGAGTGTACTGGAAATTTATATTTACTTCTAATAAATGTTATAATATAGAAAAAAAATTGACCTGTCCATGTATATATACAATGCGAGTCTATAATTGTGGTTTTACGGCATTTTAATAATATTTTGCAGGCCTTTCGTTAACATATGCATAGCATGTGTGTGTATATATATATGTTTTCTAAAATTCATGATTCAGCAACAGATGAGATTTTTCCCAAGTGATGAGGTGGAAATCTTATGATCTCAGAGCTCATAAATCCTGTCCCACCACAACTCTGGCTATTGATGTATTGTTAAAATAAAAAATAAAAAATCATGATTTATTAGGTAAAATATTTCCATAGGCTACTAAATGTTAAAATAATGAGAGTTCTTTTTGGGGCATATTAACTAAGTTCTCTTTATATAAAAAGTACTTTATAATAAAATTTCCCTAACTTTTTAATGCATGTATGGAGCCTTTCTTTTTGTTATTCATGTATGTTACACGTCCTTTTATAGCTTATAAACAACAAATTAAATAAATTACTTACCAGAAAATACCTTTACAGTGATGCCATAATTGATTAAAAAATAAGTTAGAAGTATAAAATAAAGGTAATTAAGCCCAAAAAATCTAACCAGCCATATTTGTAAGTGATTAATTATACTTTAATTCCGGACCTGCAATGGCATGTCGACAGAAAACCTTTTGAATCATAAAATTTCACAGCTGTCCTTCTCTGCATTCATTCACATGCAATAATCCTTCACGATTCTCTTTTTTCAAGAACCATATGTTATTTGTAATTCGTACGTACTAAATTTTTCTTTTTCTTTTAATCCTTCTTTGTTTTTTTCTTTTTGTTTTTTTGTTTTTGTTTCTTGGTGCCCGTGTATGTGATCTATTTTATTCTTTTAGGTTAAGTAGGATATATATATATATATATTATTAAGAGCTCTAATAAAAAAATAATAATAATAATAAAGAAAAGCTTTCATTTATTTGTGTCATGATTAATGGGATTTATTTGGAGGAATATGAAACTCAAATTACCTAAACTAGGCATTTCTAGCTAAGCCAATGTATTAGTTGAAGTTACAATCTGTTGCAAATGCGATGGAAAAATAAAATATTTTAAAATATTTGTTTCGTATAAGAATTATGGTGAGGAAAAAAATGTGTTAAGGAAAAATAATTTTGGTTATAATGCTGATGAAAAGAAAATTAAGAGAAAATATGTATTATAATTAGAGAAAATTATTTCTTCCACACAAAATAATGAGGAAAATTAGAGAGAAAACTATAACTGTCACGGTAGTTAATTTCTATATGCATTCATAACTTCCTTTCTCATATCTTATTCTCATTATTTTATTCGAACAACTAGACACACTTAAAATCTTAAATCTTTTCATTGTATTTTTTTTTAATATTGTCCTTTGTCAAAGTCTAAAAACCAAATACAATAAACTTAAAAGTCACAAAAGTTAAACTCACATAGTGCTTGTTAAAAAAAGAAAAAATAAAAAAAATTACATCAACACTCTCTCTAATTTAATCTAATTATAAAAACAATTATAAGTAAAGATTACAATGATATCTTTGTTAGTTTAATTGGCAGAAAACTTAACTCCCTTGTATAACATTACAATTAAATTCCCTAAAAATTTAATACGTGTCTTTCCAAAAAAATAAAAATAAAATAATAATAATAATAATAATAATAATAATAATAATAATAATAATAATAATAATAATAATAATACGTTAAACAAGTTTTATTATAGGGTTATTATTGTAATTTTTCATTCATGACAAGTGCCTGTAAGTAGGCCAAAGCCGCCAAACCTATGGCATTGTTGGGTTAATTATCCCTAAAAAATAAATAAATAAAATAAAAAAATAAACTAACAACTATGTGATGCCTATATATACATGGCTTCCGGGTGTCCATTTGTTGCTAACACACCACAAAAAACTAATATCACAAGATGGAAAGCACAAAGCCGAAAGCCCAGAATGTCAAAAAAAGGAAGCAAGGTGGCATGATCACCATGCCATTCATCTTTGGTAAGCTTATCTAGCAAAACCATAAGCAAATTTCTTACAACATATGTTATATCACATATATATCACCAATATTTAGTACAACATATGATCACCACCATGTCTTTATAAATACATACACGAAATTAATTAGAGGCCGTATGCATGCATAATTATAAGGGATAATTACTTGTACACCTTTTACTTCAATTGATGCATGATTACAAGTACACTCAATTAGCTGATGCATAATTATAGTTACACCCATCTGTTGAAGGGGTCTACTTGCAAATGTTCGTTTCAGAATTTTATGGTGTGTAATTGCAATTATTTATCATCTGAACTAACAATAGGGATTATAATGGTATTTATTCAAATTTTGGGGTGTGTTTTATGATAATTATGCCATCTGGGGGTGTTTAGGTAATTATCCTGAATCATAACGGGTGATTCTAATTATGTGCATGCATGTTATTTTGTGCAGCAAATGAAATATGCGAGAAATTGGCAGTGGTTGGTTTTGGTACAAATATGCTAAGTTACTTAACAGGCGAACTTCATCTGCCACTGACGAAGGCAGCCAATACTCTTACAAACTTCGGAGGAACTTCAGCCATGACACCATTGATAGGAGCCTTTGTTGCAGATGCTTTTGCGGGAAGATTTTGGACAATCACAATTGCTTCGATTATATACCAAATAGTTAAGTTTCTCATCTTCTTACAAAAGGAAATATTCTTGCATGCTTTATACCCAAATTGAGGAGTATTTGTGTGCGTGAGAACTGAGATGTAAAAGGACTAATTGGGCCCGGGGGGGTTGCTTTGGTTCTCCTATTTTGATCCTATTTTATTTCATGGATTCATTCCAAGTGTTTATTTACAATAAAATAATTTTATAAAAAAAATATTTAATACATAAGACATGTCCGATGAAGTGAAACGGGAGATGAAGTAGTACTGAATGGAATAGAAAGGTTCAGACTACTATTTGGCTAAACTTATATGAATTATCATATAAGCTGAAATATAAACTCCTGAATCTTATATTCTTATAAGATGTTAGATCTCACTATAAGAAATACTGCATTTCAGAATAGATTATTTTTTGTATTTAATGGTCGTATTAACCACTGCCAAATTACACCTCTGTTTGTTGCACTAGCTCCGCTATGACAAGCGCCGCGAAAGCAAATAGAACTGCTAGAATAATTGCCGCTAACAATTTGCGAGGGATAAATTAATTAATTCTTTATCTTGTAATGTCTTAAATTGTTGAAATTTTTGGATAAAATATATTGGAACTTATAAAATGTTAGTGATGATTATTTTATTATCAATATATAGTTAAAATTACAAAATTTAAACGTTGAAAAAAAAAATCGATCATGAATCCTAACAAGTATTTTCAAGAATGGTATGTAAAAATTCTATTTCTTTGAAAAAATACCAACTTTATAACACATTGTATTTTGATGTTTTGAAGAGCTCATAAGCTCACCCAAACGTGGGACGGGATTCCCTATGATGGAATATGAGATGAAACACAACTTGAAATAGGGGATTTCATCCCCCAAGCACCCTCTAAATACGAAACTCATCTTTTGAAAGCTACTTCCACTTTCTTTTCAAATTATAAACTAATCTTCCCTTCCTATTTCCACAGGGGATGATAAGCTTAACACTATCAGCAATTCTTCCACACTTAAGGCCTCCCCCTTGTAAACTTAATCAAACTTGTTCACAAGCTGATTCAGGCCAACTAGCCGTCCTCTATCTATCCCTCTTGCTAACAGCCTTAGGCTCGGGTGGAATCCGACCCTGCGTCGTGTCCTTTGGGGCTGACCAATTTGACGAAAATGACCCTAAACAAAAGACCACCACATGGAAATTCTTCAACTGGTACTATTTCTGCATGGGGGCATCAGTTCTGGTGGCTACAACAGTTATTGTTTATATTCAAGACAACATAGGATGGGGTTGGGGCCTTGGGATTCCGGCAGCTGCTATGTTTCTGTCGATAATTGCATTCATATTTGGGTACCCTTTGTACCGGAAACTGGAGCCGGCCGGCAGCCCATTTACGCGGCTGGTGCAGGTTTGCGTGGCAGCCTATAGGAAGAGGAAGGTGCCGATGGTTCCGGATTGTAGAATGTTATATGAAAATGTGGATCTTGATGCTGCTATTTCTATTGGGGGGAGACTTGTTCATACAAAAAGCATGAAGTAAGTTGTGTTTGTTGATTTCCCTGCTTTCTTTTACATTTTGTTTAGAGTTTAAACAACGTGATAAGACTTTAAAAATAAGATAGAATTCCTTAATCTACAAGATGCTATCTCATCCTCCTCGGCGGTTATAAGATTCTTTTTTGGAAAAATAATACTTCACATTTCTTTTACATTTTGTTTAGAGTTTAAAGAACGTGATAAGATTTTATAAACTCAGTTGCTCTCTGAATAAACGAAAAATTGGCAAATTTTGAGATTAGCGGGCTGTTTGTCTAAGCTCATCTGAATCATCTATTAAGCTCAAATCTTATAGATGAGCTTATAGAAAATTATTTTAAAGCTCATAGAATGTTGCTCTTGTTTTAAAAATAAAGTATTTAGGTACAATAAGATCATAAAACTTAAAAAATAATGATTACAACAACAACAACCACAACAACAACTTGTTAATTGATATAGCTAAATTAAAACACGAGATGTTAAGATGTAAAACATAATTTACGAACTCATTAGTGTCCCAGCAAAACTTCATAAAATTCTGTCATCTTTTAAAACCATAAAAGCTCCTTTTGAGAAGAAAAGAATATATCAAATAATGGTGAATATGTCTTAAATATTTAACAAAATTTTTAGAAATACATACGTTTCGATTCTTTCAAACATGGCTGATTAAATTATTGAACTTTTTATAAGATGTTTAAAAGCACACTGATAAAAGCATACTTATCACAATATCTTGTTCCGGAAATTTTAATCTCCATGTTTCATTTGCACACACAGGTTCCTGGACAAGGCCGCCATTGTTACAGAGGAAGACAACCCCAAAAGCCCCGATCTATGGAATCTCGCCACAGTCCACCGCGTCGAAGAACTCAAATCCCTAATCCGAATGGGCCCAATCTGGGCTGCGGGCATCCTCCTCATCACTGCCTCCTCCCAACAAGGCACCTTCTCCCTCCAGCAAGCCAAATCCATGGACCGCCACATCACAAAAAACTTCCAAATCCCCGCCGCATCCATGAGCGTCTTCACCCAAACCTCCATGCTTTCCACCATAATCTTCTACGACCGAGTCTTCGTCCCAATAGCCCGCAAAATCACCGGCGTAGAACGCGGAATCTCATTCCTCACCCGAATGGGAATCGGCTTTGCAATCTCACTACTCGCCACATTCGCAGCCGGATTTATCGAGATCCGGCGGAAACACGCCGCGGCGGCCCACGGCCTAATCGACGATCCTCACAGTATTATCCCCATTTCGGTGCTCTGGTTAATGCCCCAATATTGCCTCCATGGTATAGCTGAAGCTTTTATGTCGATTGGGCATCTGGAATTTTTATACGATCAGGCGCCGGAGAGCATGAGAAGCACCGCGACGGCATTGTTCTGGCTGGCGATCTCCGCCGGGAGTTACACGAGTACCCTTCTTGTCACTTTTGTGCATAAATTTAGTCGAAGGGATGATGGATCCAACTGGCTGCCGGATGATAATCTGAATAAGGGGAAACTGGAGTATTTTTACTGGCTGATTACGCTGTTGCAGCTTGTGAACCTGATTTATTATCTGCTTTGTGCCAAGTTCTATGCTCTGAAGCCTGTTGAGGTTGTTAGAGGAGATGAAAGGGAGATTAATGGAGACGGGGTTGAGTTAGTGGCCCAGGTTTAGTGTTTTTTAAGGATTAATTAAGGTTTAGTGGGCAGTGTGTTTATTAGATTAATCCCAATCCCATTCTCTTTGTGGATTTATGCATGGTCTTAGAAGAGTGGGTTTTTAGATTATATGTAATGGTGACTTAAACTGGATGGTTTATTGCAGCTCAGTGTTTACGTTTTTAGCCCATGATTATTCTAATCGCTTAATCTCCGCAGAACCAGAAAATGTGTTGGTGGAAGTTGTTTAATATTTAATGTAGGGATTGTTATTTTCACATATGATCAAGTTTGGTGTAGTTATAGAAATATATGTGGTTTGATAAATTATAATAATATCGGTTACTTTTAGTTTAGTTAATGAAAAGTTTAACAAAGTTTAGGTAACATTATGACTAGATTCTCGAAAAATATAAAATATTGATCAAGATATTATAGGTATATAATTAGATCTGTTTACTTCTAAATTAAACTGAATAGAATTGTCCATACAATTCAAAACAAATCAAAAATCGATTCTTTCTTGAATTAGTTATTATATGGTTTATGAAAACTGTTCGGATTAATTTGCAAATTGAATTTTAAAATTGAAACAAATCAAATTGATGTATATGGTGTGTGTGGGTGTGTGTGTGTGTGTGTGATGTCATGAACATGCCAACAGAAGACTAAAGCAATGGAGGGCTATTTGGTGTTAAATTGAGTCGTTAGTAATTTAACTTTGTGTTCCGTAAAAAGTTATAATTGGTTATGCAATCATCTTCAACACAAATGAAAGATGTACAATGAACATTTTAGTGGGTTCACATATTTCTTTTTCTTTCCATTTTTCTTTTCTTTTTTTTTATTTTGTTCTTTAATTTTAATTTTAATTTTTTTTGGGAGAGGAAGCAATGATATTATTATCCGAAATCAATTGTCTACAGCTAGAGCAGAAACAATAACATCAGAGGAGTGACAAAAAGAATCAAAAAGGTCCAAAGATTTCCTAGCTATGGTGTGGCGTGGGCAGCCATGTTTGCCATGCCCTTAACGTGGCTAAATTCAACATGAGGGACTCCGTGAAGCCGTCGCTTGGCATCGTCAATAAGCATCCCCTTCTCAGGCAAGTCAGCCTCAGCAGAAATCAGCATCCAGGTCACCGTTTGACAGTCGCTCTCGATGATTACGTGTTGCCAGCCATGTTCTCGCACCAAATTGCAGGCTCTAACTGCCGCCATTGCTTTAGCGGATTCAGGATATACAAAATTCTCGCAGCAGTCCCAAGTCCATGCCAAACAAGCCCCAACGTGGTTCCTAGCAACTACACCAAGCCCCGTCCTTGGTCTATCCTTGAAGAGAGCCGCATCGAAATTAACTTTTGCCATCCCAACGGCCGGTGGAGTCCAAGAATTAATATGAGGACAAGCAGTTGACATCAAAAGAGTCTCAGTATTTCTCCGAAATGAGTCGAGATAAGAGGTAGCAAACTCCACAATATCTAAAGGTTGAAATTTCAAAGCACAAAAAAGGTCTTATTCCGACAGTACCACGTAGCCCAGCAACACACCAGAAAGAAGTCAAACACCTCCGATTCAACATGTTCCGCAATGAACTTGAACCAGCCAAATGCAGACCACTCACCTGTGAATAAAGCAGTGTGGGGAATGTGAGATAACGCCCAGACTTGACGGGCCACATGGCAGGTTCTGAGAACATGTATTATCGTTTCGGGCTCTTCTTCACACACATCACAAGCATTCGAGATTATCATGCATCGTCTTGCCAAGTTGTGCTTCGTAGGAATGATGTCATGACAGGCTCGCCAAGCGAAGAGTTTTACCTTGGGAGGAAGCCGTCTTGACCAAATAAATCTGTAATCGTGGCTATCTTGAATGCTCGTTGAACCCCTCTCGCTGTCCCATTTTCTCCTCTTCAAATCGATTGCCAAGAAGTAAGCACTGCGCACTGTGAAGCATCCACTGTTAGTATAATGCCACACTAAACTGTCTTCATTTACAGCCGCACCCAAAGGAATCGATAAAATTGAATCCACATCAATTGGGAGAAAGGTCTGCTCAATTCGTTCCTTGTTCCAACTACCTGGGACAGTCCCGAAAAGTTCACAAACCATGGCATCCTCCGACAGCTCCGTAACTGGGGAAATGATCGAGAATGAAGGAGACCTTGGGATCCATTTGCCCTTCCAAATCTTGACTCGCCGCCCATTGCCAATTCTCCACCGCAATCCTTCCTTTAAAAGTTGAGATGCTTCCCAAATACCCTTCCATGAGAAAGACGGGCTATGACCACAAGTTGCCTCTAAGAAATCCTTACTGGGGAAGTATTTTGCCTTATAAATTCGTCCCAACAGAGAATCAGGCTGCATAAGAATTCTCCACGCTTGTTTGGCTAATAGAGCTAAGTTAAAAGCTCTTATATCACGAAATCCTAGACCCCCGCTTTTCTTGCTAGAACCCAGTTTCTCCCATTTTAGCCAGTGGATTTTCCTCATGCCACGATTACCCCACCAAAACTTAGCCGTGAGAGACTCGATTTCTGCCAAAAGCCCTTCTGGTAGTTTAAAACAACTCATCGCAAACGTGGTTATTGACTGAATCACTGCTTTGATAAGAACTTCCTTGCCGGCTTTGGATAGCATTTTAGCATCCCAACCTTGTATCCTGTTCCAGATCTTGTCTTGAATATGGCCGAATATCTCTTTTTTTGTCTTAATTGATTAAACTGATCACATCCAAATCAATTTTAATAGGTTTGAATTTATAGGGAAAAAATCATATCGATCATAATTGGTCCGAGTTGTATCTAATGAACTTTGCTCCAAAATCAACCCATTTCTATCATTTCAAACTCAAAAAAGAAAAAAAATCATTTAACATACATAGTAATAAATAAGGCTAAAGTGTATATCTCAATGTGTATACAAATCATAATATTAAGGTTGACGCTATTATTAATAAATCGTATACCTAAATAAGTAAATATGGGTGCATTTGATTAAGGCAACGGTGTCTTGTGGTATATTGATTATTTTTTTATAAAAATGATGTCAATGCAGTTTGATATTTTTAATTATTTGTTAATATGTTATTATTATAATTTTTTTTTTATGAAATGTTAATATGTTATTGACACATCAATATATATGTTAATACTATATTTAAAAATTATATTAATACTTTTATCAATCGTAATAAGTATTTTAGTAATTGTTAAAAATTGTATTAATTCTTTTATCAATCATAATAAGTATTTTAGTAATTGGTTATATGTAAATTTGTTAATATCCTAGATTATTTACTTTTATTAGTTCC
>JACFYI010003778.1:103957-125684 GCA_014898755.1 Handroanthus guayacan
TATTGAACGATCTTTTTGTAAATTGATATTCCATTGATAAATCATCCACAATAGAGTTAAAATTCAGTCTATGAAATGATAATTTTTACATATTTTAATATTTTTTGCACTTTTTCATAAGAAGACATTCAGTATGCTACCGATCTGCAACATTGCAACGAAATTGGAATGGTGGCCTCTATCTTGACACTGATTACCATCTGTGCAGAGCACGTTTTGGACTCATTAATTTGGTAACTAATTTTCTCTAATGCAATTTCCCAATTTTATCGAGAAAAAGAAAAAGAAAAAAAGAAAGAAAAACCTATATGAATTTCTTTTGGCCTCATGTTTTGGTTAATTTGCTTATTTTTCTTGTCTCGTGATGTCAAATTGATTGACATGAGCAACCAAAAGTAAACTTGAACCGGTCGTACTACTTACTTCATTCTATGCATTTTGCTGTAAATCCGTGTCTCTCTAGATCTTAATACAACGGGAAAATTACGTTAAGCAAACTTAAACTATTAGCATTTTTACATTTTAAAACTTAAATAAAAACAATTGCAAGTGACAACCTAAACTACACGAAAAAGACGACAGTGCCACCTTTGCTCATTTCCAGTTGGAAAATACAATATAGCCGTTTTTGTGGAATTGAAAGAACCTTCGTCAGCTTTGAAAGTTAATGTTAAGTTCATAATCTAAAATTAAAAAATGTAGAGATTATATGTATGTTGACCCGTGTAACATCTAAGTCTTTCTTTTCATTTTTTCAAAGGAACACAGAAAAATTTGTCGCATAATTTGAAGACTTCCAACATATTTATACGTCTTTTGTAATCCTTTGGACTTAGTTGGCTTCCATAGAAGAAACAAACCGTAATGGACCGAAATTTGAATCGTGTAATTAACCATGCATTAAAACTAAAGTTGATAAAGTGTTGTGTGGGAAAAAGTGAGATGGATGATATTACCCAGAATTAACACAAACTACTATATATATATATATATATATGTTTACAATTCCTATGCTCTAGCAAAATTGTCTATATTATTTAGATTTTCTATTTCATTCCAATATATTTCATCGTATGAAGACATATCAAGTATGTCACATTCTCACCCCTGTGTTTTTCGTAAGAAATTATTTTTTCTTTTTACACTTTCAATGTATATATAACACGAAATAGGAGTTGGAATACCATTTTGCAATAGTTCCGAACCGAGTCACCAGCGCTTTTTAGCTAGCATCATGATATCTCTTACTTTGGATCCTTTGTTCTATCACTTTGAATCCTCTATTCTATTCGCCGAAGAGGCCTTTGTCCAAATAGCAAGATAGAGGTCTCATAATCAATAGGTCATGGATTCGATTCCCATTAGCGTTAGGGGTTGTTTGTATACTATATCATAGACTATTGATAATTTTTCCTGTATAGTAGGTTTTTAAGAATTTTCCTTGATGTTGTATTGATCTTTATCTATTATTGAGGTAAATTGATGTACTATTTGAATGTTGTAATTACTTTCTTTTTGAAAAAAGGAAAGACAAAAAAAGAAAAAAATATTCTATTCTATTCTGTATGTCATCTCTTATTTTCAGTGTGTGAGTGCATACCAACTATATATCACATCCACAATTCATTGTTTTTATATGAAAATATTTCTTATAGTCAGTATGTATTTATAACATGAAATAGGAAATAAAATATTATTTTAAAATAGACGATGTCTATAAGCTACATGCGTACTCTCCTAACACCTTTCGAAGTAAGTACGCAAAATAAGCAAATCTATAATCGTTCATATTTTCATTTAATTGGTCATTTAATCATATATTATAATGCTATCGCCTTACAGGTCCTCCTTCTATGACCCAATCGACTTCCATATATATATATATATATATATATTAATATCATAATTGCTTAATTGAACCATCAACTTGCTTAATTGACCTTTCCAGATCATGAGCCCACAGTGGCCCCTGATTACTAGATCAATTCATATATGCACATATTTGAAAACATTTTTTTTTATAAAATAAGTGTAGAAACGTCATATCAAGCTATGAGATTAATTAAATTAAATTAAAATAAAATATTAAAAAACAACTTATAATTTGATGCTCATGCTTTCCATAGTCATTTCAAACTCAAGCATATAATATGATATTTTCAAAATAATAAATATTATTGACATGGTCCAGAAAAATTTTCAAAGCAATTTCCTAGTTTTTACGTAATGAAATGCATTACTTAAATATCGCAGGTTTTGACTAATAATTGAACTTAATTCTTGCTAATATTAATTAGTCTATGATTTTACTATGAAAATTGAAATGGTTAGGGTTTGAATATATAAAATGGGTTAAAATAATTAATTTTGAGTTAGAAGGTTGAGCAATGAGTATGATTGCCGTGTACTGATAATTTCTCGGATCATGGGCTTTCTGGGATCATGTGATGCACTCAAATCTATGTTTTGGTCTTCCAAGTTCGTATGCTTACATTTTCAACTTCGAAATTAATTCATTTCAAATGGAATTATATAATTAATAACGTGTGTATATGCTAGCATTTACCCCTACAATGCACCATATACAATTGTAAATCTATGTGCTAATAATGGTTATAAATTTTATATTTTATGTTGAGGTCCATTTTATCATTTATTTTTTTCCACTTAAAAGAAATTATGAAAATGGTACATAAGTTTAAATTTTATATTATTGAAAATTTTCATTAAATGGCCTGCTATTATTAATATATCTTAGAGTCATCATATATACTAGCATTCATTGCAAACCCAATGCGTGTGAATGATTTAATAGATATAAATTTTATGCATATTAAAATAAAATGCGGATTTGATTTGTATGTATTTAATAATTAGAATATGATAAATATACTTAATATAAATATATACATAATTCAATATAAATATATAAATTAGTGAATTAATGACTTTTTATTGTATTGTGGCTAGTAACTAAGGTGAATTAATATTAAACGATAGTTTAGGCAAAATACATGAAAACATACTAATCAAAATAACTACATTTCTCTCTCATGCTTTATATATATATATATTGTGTGTGTGTGCGTATGGGGAGAGAGAGAGAGAGAGAGAGAGAGAGAGAGAGAGATGAATAAATTTTTGCTAAGTATGAATATCGAATAGGATCCCCATTCCAAAATGGTATTTCATCTCCTATTCAATGCTTTAATACACGCCACAAATATTAAATATTATTTTCTATTAAAAATATTAAATAATAAATGTAATACATATGGCATATATTTAAAGGTATGGAATAGAAAATAAAATACTATTTTGGAATAAATTAATATCATAGCTTTAACCAATAACCTGGCCTAATAAAAAAATTAAATTCCTAGTAATTGTAATTATTATCCTTTCTTAATAACGAAATAGAGGAGTCTTACTTCATGCATGCCTACTAATTTGATTTCTTCATCTCCATGTTGAGTGCAGTTGTATAAAGGTAGAAATTATGTTGTAAAAAATACATTTAGTTCTGTGTATTGTTGAATTTGATTAGAAGATTATAGGAATTAGGAAGTGAAAAATTATTGAATTAAGATTTTTGTTGGGACTATCACAACTTTTGAGAAGTTGAATTTTGAATAGAGAGATTGATTTTCATGATATCTTGTTTCTATTGTTGTTGTCCTCATAATCTTGCAAAATCGGCTGGATCTTGTGATTTTGTTGGTGTGGTACCCTCTATTTCTCTTCCTTGTATTCTGTTCTGTAATGGGAATACCCACTTTTGCCATGGTTCACTCCAACGGAAAAATAAATAAATAAAAAAAAGGGGGAAGAAGAAGAAGGTGGAATAGTTGGAATGGAACAGGAACAACCTTCTCCCATCTAATATTCTAGTATTGAACGATCTTTTTCTAAATTGGTATTCCATTGATAAATTGTCTACAACAGGGTTAAAATCCAATCTATGAAATGATAATTTTTACATATTTTAATATTTTTTGCACTTTTTCATAAGAAAACATTCAGTGTGCTAAACTAAAAAATGTGTAGAATGACGATGATCGTTCTGCAACATTACAACGGAATTGGAATAGTGGCCTCCATCCTGAAACCGATTACCATTCGTGCAAACCATGTTTGGATTCATTAATTCGGTAACTAATTTTCTCTATTGCAATTTCCTAATTTTATCCAAAAAAAAAAAAAGAAAAAAGAAAGAAAAATATATATGAATTCCGTTTTGCCTCATGTTTTGGTTAGTTTGCTTGTTTTCTTGTCTCATAATGTCAAATTGATTGATATTAGCAACCAAAAGTAAACTTGAATCAGTTGTACTATTTACTTTATTCTATATATTTTGCTGTAAATCCGTGTCTGTCTAGATCTTAATACAACGGGAAAATTACGTTAAGCAAACTTAAACTGTTAATTAGCATTTTCAGATTTTGAAGCTTAAATAAAAAAAGAAAAGAAAAATTGCAACTTACAACCTAAAATACACGAAAAAGACGACAATGCCACCTTTGCTCATTTCCAGTTGGAAAATACGATATAGCCATTTTTGTGGAATTGAAAGAACCTTCATCAACTTTGAAAGTTAATGATAAGTACTACTTGAGTTACAGAATCTAAAATTAAGAAACTTGAGTTTATATATGTTGACCCGTGTAGCATCTGAGTCTTTCTGTTCATTTTTTCAAAGGACGCAGAAAATTTGTCGCATGTTTTGAAGACTTCAACATATTTATACAGCTTTTGTAATCCTTTGGGCTTAGTTGGCTTCCATAGAAGAAACAAACCGTAATGGACCAAAATTTGAATCGTGTAACCATGCATCAAAACTATAGTTGATAATGTGTGGTGTGGGAAAAAGTGAGATTGATGATATTACCCAGAATTAACACAAACTACTCTATTAAATATGTATATATGTTTACAATTCCTATGCTTTAGCAAAATTGTCTGCTATTTCATTCCAATATATTTCATCTCTATTTCATCATATGAATACATATCAAGTGTGTCACATTCACGTCCCTATGTTTTTTATAAGAAATTACACTTTGAATGTATATTTAACACGAAATAAGAGTTGAAATATCATTTTGAAATAGTTCCTAACCAAGTCACCAGCCTTACAGTAGTTAGGAGTTTGAATTTGGAATAACTCCCTAAAAAATACTCCACCACTAATTATGGGATTAGTGGGGTAATGTAAGACATGGGGGAGAGAGAATTAAAGAGATTCCTCTGCAGAAAGAATTCTCACTGCAGAAAACTTTCTCTCTCTACATAATTCTTCTTCTCTCTCTTTTCTCTACGTTAAAATATTTCTCTCTAAATAGAATACACTCTCTCATCTATTTTATTACATTCTCTCTCTATATATGTATCTTCTTAAAATACTGAGTGCAGTCAAAGGTTAAGTTCATGAGTAAAATCGTTAATGGAACTATTGCTAAAATCGAATCACAAAATACATTTCTGGAGAATAAACTCCTAGTAGCCATGAAATAAAGGGAAACCAGATCTTTATTAGGTTAATTGATTCCGAAATTGGCTTTATAACATATAGGTAAATCGAATTTTGAGAGGATGTGTCACCACTCAATTCCAATTGGACCTATTCCCTAGAAAACAACACATTAGAAATCTAAATTTAGAAAGGTACTAAAAGTCATCTAGAGATTGAAGGGCGTATGTATATTGAATCTCCAAGGGACAAAGAAGAGCCTAAAGTACGCGTGTGAGGCTTTGTCTTATCCCAAAAAGGATAAATGAATGAAAGTAATAGAAGAGAAGATAGAGTTAGTTTGATTGAACCGAGTCTGGGATTGGTTGATCAAACTTTGTAGTGTGTGGCTCTTGAGAATAAATGAGTTCTCAAATATTGAACGAAAGCCTGTGAGCTATATCGAACTGGTGATAAGAGGTTACATTCAACAATAGTATTGACAATATATGAATCCTTTTTCACCAGTGGTGAGACCTACTACCAGTTACTCGACATTAGTCATATTAGCTAAGTTAAACATAGAATTACATTAGATGGATACTTAGATTGCTTTTATCATTGGAGAACTTGAGGATAAAGTCTACTGGAGCAACTAGTAAATCTTATCCTCTAAGGCCTAAGATATAGGGTCTAAAATCAAAGAGATCAATCTATAGCTTGAAGCAATTTACTTAACAATGGTATTTGAAATCTTGTAAAGCTATAATCTCAAATGATTTCATTATGAGTGATTAGACCATTGTGTTTATGTTTAAGGTCCAGTAAGAGTATTTAATTCTATTTCTTTATGTCTGGAACATATTATTAGCTAAGAATGATAGGCAGTATGTTAAGTCTATAGACATCATTCTCAGAGACCTTTTATAGTGTCTCAAGAATCAAATATCGAAAGATATTATAATGATTTAATATGAAAGTTGCATACCTTATGATATTCCTATGGCTAAATATGGAAATATAAGTCACGTATTACGCCCAAAACTCCTAAAAGAATTATAGATGTCCAAAGTACCATATAGAAACATTGTTGAGAGTTTAATGTATACTATGGAGATATACATGCTTGAATATGCCAAAGTCATAGTTCTAGTTAACAGGTATCAATCCAATCTAAGAAAGAGATAATGGGATTTTAGAGATACCTAAGGCGTACTGCAGATCATTCCTTATGTTATTCAAGGAAAGATCTAGATTGAAAAGGATATACAAAATGCTGATTCCAATAGTGATTTTAGTATCAGTAATCACTTTTGATTATATGTTCTTGATAAATGAGAATGCGATCTCATTGAGCAGCAAGAAACTAATTTGTGTATTATTGTCCACAATTGATGTTAAAATTGTGGCATGTACTTCTGCAAGACAAGGTATTTGGGTTAGGAACCTCTTGTGATACTTGGATATGTTAAGTCTAGTGGGAGGTGTCACAATTTGTTGTGATAATTAATTAGACATTGCTTGAGCAATGATTCCAAATATCAGATAAGACCATACACAAAAATATGAAACTCAACTTCGTGGGAAATGTTGTTGAGAAGAAGGAGGTGATGCTCAAATACATATCTGCAACTCTTGGGTTGCATGGAAGTAAAGTATGTTTATATTTCAGCTTATTCATATCATTATAATATGCTTATCTTATGAGGGTTGAATATTTTAACTCACATGCTTGATGATATATCTCATATCTTAAAAGGTATGTCAAACAAGTAGAAATTGGCTTTCTCACACGAGCAATCACCACTGACGTTGAGCAACTTGCAGAGATGAGGTATTTTTTATTTACTTTGTATAAATGCCACCTTAGTCTAAGTGTGACTAAGATGAGATTACTATTGAGTGTTTAATAGTTGAAATGGATTACCCACGATCCATTGACTTGTCAATAAGCCAGATGTGAGTTGTTCTCAAAGTTGTTATGAGGAGGACGAATAAAGGAGAAAACTCAGGTTAAGTGTTGAGATACACATGGACCAAGATCTATACGATGCTTTATTGAGCACGAGGCATACGCTTGTGACAGGGAACAAGCTGCATTGTAACATATGTTTCATACAATGTGTGCTTAGAGTGACTATCTGGGTAACGAGCAAATGAGTCCCTATTTTCTCATTGTGTAAGACTTAAAGGTATATATGACCTCATGTGATATCCTTAGTACTCTCAATTGTTTCTTGAGTTCTTGTTCCACTGTTGCTACTTTAGCATGTTACTAATAGCCATGAGTAATCCGGCAATGCGGTGTATGTCTAGGGAAGCAGCTGAAATGAGAAGGAGAGATTCGAGTTGAAAGGAAGACTATTCTTTTACTGACACATAACTTGTATTCAAGCTGGCCAGCCAATTATGTTTTGGACATAATTGTGAATACATAGGGTTAGTAATGATCAAGTGTGTAATACCCCGAGATTTCCTTGATTTAAAATTTATAAAACAATTTCAATGAAACGAGCAATGATTTATTTTCAAACCATGCGTCACCCTTCCAAATATTTTTCTCTTGATTGGGCCTCAATTTCTATCATAATTTCAGCCCAAATGATGGCCCAAACACCTCCCTAATTCTCGGCCCATATATATATACATACACACTAAATACTCTAAAAGAATTGACATATATATATACACACTCACCCAAATTCAGATTTTTGAGAATTGAAATGCATGGCCACCCTTACTTTGTGGTGAACAAACACCATGGTAATAGGTAGAAGCCATGCCCCCAACATGACTACTCAACCACTCCTCCAATCCTCATTCTCTATAAATAAAAGATAGGAATTGTAGCCATTTTTACTCCCTTCAAAACTGAAAATATAAACTAACATTTCACTTCCTCTCCGCCCTCATTCTCGGCAACACACTCACGCACATACACATTTTTTTTAAGTCTTAAGAGAAACTAAGAAAGGAAATCAAGGGGGAACACTCTCCACACATTGGGTAAGCCAAGTTTTAAGTTTGTCTATATGATATGTAAGAAATGACTCAAGTTTGATAAATGAATTATGGTGTGATTTAGGCATTTGATTCGGTTGCTACACTCGGAGTTCTCATTCTAATCACACTTAAAACTAAGGTAAGACTTATGGAACCTCGTTTCTCTCTTTGGCATGTTTACACGTTTCTTCATGTCTTGATATCATGCCATGTTGAGCCTATCTTATTTCAAGCATGTCATTCGTTATCGTATGAATCTTGTTACCTTAATTATTATTGCCATTGGTATGAGCTCAATATGTTGAAATTACGATCCATTGTCTTGTGAACACTCTTGATATCATTGCTATATTTGGACTGAAATGTGAATGGGACTACGGACTAAATGAGGATGGGTTGATGGTGAAACTAAAAGAAACGAGAAAAAATAGATTTAAATGTCGTATTTTAATTCGGTTTTGTTTCTTTAAAATTCTCGTTTCGAACTCCCAAAATAATGATTTAGAAATGGTTATGGACTTAAAGAAACCCCAAAAACGTAATTTTGAACTAAAAATTGGAAGAAAATAAAAAAACAAAAAAATAAAAAAATTAGCCGAGACCAGGCGCCTAAGCGCCCAGAATGAGCACTCAAGCAGCCAGTAGGCGCTTAAGCGTTCAAACGAGCGCTCAAGCACCCGGCCAAAAACTCACCAACATCATTTTTCCAGATTCTGGGCACTCTAACGCCCATAAAATTTCCTTGCAACGGCCTTGCTCCAAAAGCTGAGCGCTCAAGCTCGCAATCGGGCGCTCAAGCACTCGCTCTCGGGGCAAAGGCTACTGTTTGGAGTGCCCAAACACGTGCTCAGGCGCCCATTTTAAAAATGTTTGACTTGTTTTCATGTTTTCAAACGTGTTTCCGACCTCGTTTCAAATAACCAAAGAATTCATATTACTTTTTCTAAACTAAAATCTTGATTTTCTTTTTCCTCGCACAATGAATCCTTAAGTCCATAAGTCTAAAACTCCTGATTCGCTTCGAATGATAGGATTGACTTAGATATTAAACCGATTCAGTACCGTTCTTAGTCAATCCAACACCATACCATCATGGCTCACTGAATTACCATACTGATTGACTGAATCTGAACTAAACTGAATGTTTACCGTTGGGCCCTGGGGATTAGCAGGGGTATCTGATACGGGCAATATCGGGTTGACTATTGGAACCCCTAAAAATCTTCTACCATTGAATAGACTGGACGAGCCCTGGAGTTTAGGGTTCCGATAGCCTATCCTAAAGCACAGGTTAGTCGACAAAGTGCTTTACTGAATGGCTCTCCTTGAGCAACGACTTGGAGATACAAAACGGAGGGATAAGGATGAATCTAATTGAAGAAATAAGGGTGACAGATCCACCAAAAACTATTGATTCAGCCTTACATGACTAGAATGTGATTAATCTTTACTGTTATTGATTCGAATCAAATGATATGACTGTACCGTACTGTTTACTGAATCACATTCTCGTCTTTTACCGTACTGTCTACTGTTGTACTCTTGTTCCTATTCTGCTGCCATGAGTTTTACTGAGTCAGTGGACTCATGACTCCATATCAAATGTAGGTTCCTAAGTCGGATTGATAGACTGAAGCTCGGCACGAATTATGGAGCCCTCTTTTGGGATACTGTATCTGCTAGGCCTATTGTAAATGTGATTGTACGGACTGAACTGATGTAATTTTGATAGGCCTGTTTTGCTTAGACTGATCAGATTTGTAATTATATTCTAGAATTGGAACTTGTAAGGACGATATTTCGATGTTATGATATGAAATGATTTATATTCTAGTTTCTGTATTTTACTGATTTTAGTTTCCTGTTCGACCGCGAGTAATGTCTCGAGTCACAAAGTGGAATGTTGAGCAATTCGGGGCGTTACAAAGGGTGCTCTTACATTAAATGCTTAAGGGACGAGAGATATGTTGACTAGTATAGTAAGAAGAAAGTCTGGGGTATAGCGAGATAAAAAGCCCTCATTGCATTTTTAGGAGATGAGCTGCTCTATATCTTTAATCGATGTATAACTTATAGCTCTTGTTCGTTATGCCCGCCAATCACACAGCCCATTTACTTGTATGGATAGTATTGAGTTTCTAATCAATTGAGACTCAGGGCGCAGCTCGTTTTGTGTGAGTGAGAGATGTTGGAAAAATGAATTTTGGACATAGGTCGCCCAAAAGAGTTGACTCAACCCATATTAATTGCGGGGAGTAGTCAGGAGTTTGAATTTGGAATAACTCCCTAAAAACTACTCCACCACTAATTATGAGATTAGTGGGGTAATGTAAGATATGGGGGAGAGAGAATTAAAGAGAATCCTCTGCAGAAAAAATTCTCATGACAGAAAACTTTCTCTCTCTATAGAATTCTTCTGCTTTCTCTTTTCTACACGTTAAAATATTTTTCTCTCCAAATAGAATACACTCTCTCACCTATTTTGTTACATTCTCTCCCCCTCTACATATGTTGTAATAAGAGAGTTTGTAATAGCGATTAGAAACAAATTACTATTGGTATTTGGGTTGTGAAAATTCGAGTTGTTTCCCATAGTGGTGATTCGATTCGGACCGAAAGGGCGATTCTAATTCAACGATTTAAAGTCAGTGATTTGAGTCCAATAAGATTTGAGATGGGTAAGTTTTCGTGGTTAAATTCAGAAACGAAATTTATGTTTTGTAGAAAGCATGATTTGTATGAATCAGTATTTCTTTCAATTTTTAAATTATAGAAAAAATCTCTATAATGAGGTAAGGAGAGTTAAGTTAATTATCCTTAAATTTTACTACTTGGATTACATTTCAAGTCTTAGCAAAAGTTTATGGTTTAGTCCACGAGCACGAGATTAACTATGATAGATTTACAAGGATTTACATGGAATGATCGTTGGCATGTAAGGAAATTTTTATAAGAAAATATTTAATACACCTGGCAAGTATTTAAATAGGTTGAATTCCAAATATTACTGTTAAAAGGTAATTTGTTGTAACTAACAACCACATTAATATATTAGTCAAATTAAAATTTAATTTATGAAAAAATGGTGAATAATTCTTGAATGAATTCGGTCCCATTATTAGTTGAAATGTTATAAAATATGTTTTAAGTTATAATTTATAGAGCATAATAAGTGGTTGAATGCACTAGACATGTAATACCCCGAGATTTTCCTAATTTAAAATTTTGAATCATCAATTTCAGAAATCAAAACGATTTCAATGAAACGAGAAACATTTTAATTTCAAAAATACATATCACATGTTCCAAATATTTTCTCTCGATTGGGTCTCGATTTCTTCAATATTTCCAGCCCAATTAAACTTCATTTGAGCCCAAATAAGGGCCCAAACATTTGCCACAATTTTCAGCCCATATATATATATTTATGTATATATACTAAACATTTCGAACAAATATATATATAAAACTGATTTCATGCATGGGCAGAAATCCCATTGAGGGAGGCCATAATGTTTGGTAAAAGTTGGTAAGAAGGCATATTTTAATCTATTAAAACCTTAGCCAAGTGTTTGGAAATTTATACACTATAAATGATTGATGAGGCTTAATACATTGATATTTGCCTCTCCAAAATTCTAAAAATTTTACTCCATTCTCTCTTCAATCTCTTAGCCACTTCACATTTCACACACCTACACATTTCAAAATTTCAAGCTTTAAAGAAAATCAAAAAGGGGATCTAGGTGGTATTACCTCCACACATTTGGTAAAGCAAGCTCTGGTTTATATCCTTGTGATTATGATTAAGTTGTGACTTGAGGTTTGATAAAAAACTTGCTATCTTAATGTTAGACGGTTGATCTTAACTCGCAGAGCTCGAAGTGTTACGGATTTAGCTTAACAAGTAAGACTTATGGAACCTCGTCTTCCTTTCACATGCTTATATATGCCTCTCCATGATTTGTTCGTCTTGTTATGTTGAGCTTATCGTATTCATGATCTTGTTGTTATTGTTATTTGAGCTTGCCTTGATCATTGTTATTGTTAAATATGAGCTCAACACCTTGAAACGATGATCTTATGTCTTGTGAATATGTTGACATCTTTCTTTTGCTCGTACTGAAATTATCCCATGGACCATGGACTAAAAGAGGAGGACTTGAACATTTAAAAACATAAGAAAATTGATAGCCTCTCGTGTAGCTTCGCCCAGCACAACCCTTCACTTCTTAACCACTAAAACTCGATTTTCACTCGGCCAAATAGTTCATATAATATACTATCAGAAACCTCTTTGAGTGTTGATGCCTTTAGAATCAAGAATTATGAAAAAAAAAAAGAAGAAAAATGAGCAAAAATGGCCTCCGAATGCCGACTGCCATTTCTGCCATATTCCAATTATGTCTCTATCTTATCTTCAATTTCTCGACCTTGAAAACTTGACTTTCTCTTATCCAAATGACTCATCTAATATACCGTTGAAAACCTCTTTAAGCGTAGATAACATTAAAATTTAGATTAACTCAAAAATATGGAAAATTATGGCAAAAAACATCCTTAGAACACGACCCGCTAGATTTTCGAGAAGCTGGATTGACTTTGCCTCGACTTCCACTTTTCAAATTTTAAAAATTGAACTTTTCCTTATCAAATTAACCCAAAAAATACACCATTAAAAAGATTATCGAGTCTAGTTATTTATGGAGTTAAAATACGGATTTTAACTCATTAAGATGAATTTTTAAAGTAATCGAAAAATGAACTGCCGCTAGAAAAATATTGATTTTGAACTATTTTTGATATTTTTTCTCTAAATGAAATATCTTTAAATTTAAACTTCATACCTATTAACAAAAATTATTTTACGATCCGAGTAAGGTTTTTAGCCAATGTTTGAATAAAATAAATTTTAAAATTTACATTTATTCCAAATGATTTTTCTCGTATTTTACCCCCTTAATAAGATGAAGATCTCAAATGAAAACTCCTCTGGTCCATAGTCCAATTTCGATTTATTTGTCCTCTACAGTCTATAATTCCAATTTCGATTTATTTATCCTCTACAATCTATGATCTCAATTTCGATTTATTTGTCCTCTATAGTCTATGATCTCAATTTCGATCCATTTGTTCTCTACAGTTTATGATTCCAAATTTCAGTTTGTTTGATTGATATGATTGGTCAAATTTCTAAACTGTTTGTTTAATGCTATTGGTCAATCGAATACTGTACCATAATGGCTTACTGATATACCCGAAATAACTGACTGCTCCTGAACCTGTCTGAATGATTACTGTTGGGCCCTGTGATTTATCAGGGGTATCTGATTCGAGCAATATCAGGGGTATCTGATACGATTGACTATTAGAACCCCTGGGAATCCCCTGCTGTTGGATAGACTGGACGAGCCATGGAGTTAGGGTTCTGAAAGCCTATCTTAAAGCACGTGGATAGTTGATAGTGCTTTTACTGTACTGGCTCTTACGAGAGCATTGGAGGGATAAGGATGAATCTGTTTGAAGATATAAGGGTGATGGATCCATCAAAACTGCTTGATTCAGCCTTAAATGACTCAAATGTGATTACTATTTACTATTATCGATTGGATTACACTGTCCTGACTGTACTGCACTGCTTCACTGAATCACATTCCTGTCCATTACTGTTCTATTTATCGTTCGTACTCCTTGTTCCTATTTTTCACCATAAGTTTTATTGGGTCAGTGGACTCATGATTCCATAATATCATGTAGGTTCCTAGACCAATGATTGACTGATTAAAGCTTAGTATAGACCGTGGATTTAGTGACTGAAACCTCGTGTTAGTATATGGCGTTCATTTTGGAATTAATGTATTTAAGTATGTACATGGGCATGTTGAACGTTTTGATTTCAAATTGATCAAGAATGTATAGATTGTCACTTTGTAATAGTGAGAATATCTGGATGTGACATTTTGGTTTAGTTAAGTTTCCGTTTGAACCATGGATACGTTTAGCTTATAATTTGGATTTTGTAATGAATTTTGGAAATTCCAACTTGTAAAATTGGAACATTAAGTTATGAGATTGTATTTTAGGATTTTAATGGCCTACAATGGTATTTTTCTGTTGGGATTTAGTATGAATGCATTATGTTAGTTTCTGTTTGGTTTTGGAATAATTATTCATCTGCTAGTAGCACTTCGGATCTCGGAGCGAAATACCTCGGATCCGGGGCGTTACATGATGCAATCAAAAGTAATACGCTAAATTAAAATTATAAAGTAACCCGTTCAATGATAAAAAAAAGAAAAGTAATTTGTTTTCTTTTCCTTTTTCTATTTTGTGGCTCAAGATTTAAATACAACGATAGATTAATAGGCAAATTTAGAATCGTTATACGTTTGCTATTATTTTGAAAAAATACTTCATTCTCCTAATATGAAACTCATAACATTATATATATTACTTTTGAGCTTTTTGCATAGACCCCTTGTGAAATTTCTAATTGGCAAAAAATTCCCTACGTTATTTTTATTTGCAAACATACTCCATGTGTTAATTAGTCAATGCATTGCAGACCCCTATACCCGGTGTGTCCAACTCACTCGCCCCAAGAGTGGTTGTGTAATTTATGGCATGAAAAGATAAAATTGTCCTTCTGTTCAGGAGTTTCTTGCATAAACACCCCTATGAAATTTTTAATCGGCGAAAAACCCCCTACTAGTTTTATTAGCAAAAAAACCCCGTTTGTTATCTTTATTAACATAATCAATCAACTTCTTATCCAGGTAGGGGAGGTGCTACATTGTTAATTTGCTCCTTCATCCATTTTTCTTGAAAATCTCTGCATCCGGCTCTCTTTCTTCCCTCAATCCACTCATCCAAAATCTTATCGACCAAATATTCTTGGCCTTTTCCTCATCTACAACCTTAAAATTTTTTTAAGTAAGCTCAATCAAGAAACTCTCCAAATAACCAAGCAATTTTCAAGAAATTTCAATAAGATTAAACTCAACTAAATTTCACAAAAATTAATAAATTTAAATTTTAATACTAAATCAAGCAACATCCAAGAAATACCAATAAGATTAATCCAACCAAATTCCACAAAAATCAACAAGTTTAAATTTTAATACTAAACCAAGCAATATCCAAGAATTTTCAATAAGATTAAACTCAGTGAAACTCAAACGAAATCAATAAGTTCATATTACAATGCTAAACCAACCAAGCAACTCCTAAAAATTTCAATAAAATTAAATCCACCAAAATCAAGTTTACACTATAATATTAAACTCAACAAAAGCTAAGTGCAAATAGTAAGTTCGTATTTCAAAATAAACCATCAAACTTCATTATAGCAAAATGCACAATTACTTGTTTATATTCCAAAATAAACCAACACCAAATTTAGATATTACTGCTAGATTGAGTCCTCTTCAAAGCCTCCTCTCTTATATTCCTCAAAACTTCAAATATTGTAGCCTTTTTTCCCCTTGAACCTGAACTAACTGTTGCAAAGGGGATGGTGCAGTAAAACTTGAAGCTGTTGCAGATTGAATTGGTGCAATTGGACTTTCTATGTTCAAACTAAGTAAAGTATCATTTCTCCTCCCTTCATAGAGGTGTCCTCCTCACCCAAATTTAGATGTTTGTGATGGAACTTCAACATTTGCATTTGCAATGGCACTATCTCTTGCAGAAGCAGAGGCAGTAGCTTGGGCATTAGAATTGGAGGCTTTTGCATTGGAATTGGCAGAGGTGTCCTGCAAAGTAATGCATAGAAATGTTAATAATATGATTGTATACTTATTAGCCAATTCTTGATCTTATTTTGAATACTTATTAGCCACATAATTTAATATAAATATACGACATAATTTAACATATGCTAGTGAATTCAACCACGGGATTACCTTGCTCAACTTTGAATTTGGATGCCTTGGATTTTTGCAAGTTGTTCCATTATGACCAAATTGCAAGCAACTTTGAATTTCTAGGCCTTCCAGGCTTTCTTGCGTATCTTGGAGGCAACATTAGAGGATAAGTAGTCTTTATATAATTGCTTGGGCCTGAAATCCATGTAACATATGCTTATATACCTTAAAATGCAAGAGTTATATGAGAATGAAAAATAAGAAAATGTGAGAATATAAGAATACAATATAGTAAAGTAGATAAACCATGTGATTACCTTAGAGTACATTTCCTTCTTCAAGAAAGAATGAACATAATCTTCTACCTTGTACCTTCTATCTGCTATTGAAACCCAAGCATGAGGGCAAGGGTAATTGAAACATACCACAAGTTCACTCTTTCTTTCCCAAATCAACCACATATCTTCCCCTCCCTTTATGCTTAACCTCAAATTCTTCATTGCCACACCAAGTTGAAAGCAGTTCCTTCCCAATTCAACAGGCTATTTATCTTTTTCAAAATATTAGGACAGATTGCCCCATCAAACTTTTGTATTCCTTCTTTGTTCACAGCTATTCTCCTAGTCAATCTATTTTTTATCCACTCAAACATGCTGATTATAGGCATTTCCTTGGCATCTAATATGAAATCATTAAAGGATTCACACAAATGTTCACTTACACATCAGTTTTACAATATGTTCTAAAGTGTGATCTTGTCCAATGACATGGTGGAATTTTGCCTGGCCACTCAAAAGCTGTCTCAATATTAGCTCGCATTTTTGGGTCTTTTTTCTCAATCTCTTTCATATAGCTCTCAAACTCACTTTTGTTAGCGGTAGAAGCAACTTTCCAAAAGAGCTCTTTTAACTCTAAAGTAGTCCACTTCTGTTTGAAGTTTTGGTACATGTGTCTTACACAAAATATGTGTTCACTATCAGGAATAAGATCTCTAAGTGCATCTAGGAGACCTTTTCGCCAATCTAATATAAAAGTCCACTCCCTGACCCACTACCCCCAATGTCTTCCAACAATTCAAAAATAAACCAAGTCCAAGTCTCCCTACATTCTACTGAGACTACTGCAAGTGCAATGGAAAAGAGATTATTATTCCCATTTCTTCCCACTACAAATGATAATTGTCCACCATATGGAGTCTTTAAAAAATAATATCTAGACCTATGAAAGGTTTCCATTCTGCCAAAAACCCTAGTCTCATTGCTGCAAGACTAAAGTACATTCTATCAATTATTGGGGGTTTAGAATCAATTACCTTTCTCAAGATTAGCTTATTTTCAGGATTCCTTGCTCTCACAGTCTCACAGTAGTCCCACAACTGAGAATACTCCGTTGCTTCAATTCCTTTGACTCTTTCAAAAGCTACCTTTTTTTCCCTCAATGCTTTCCGATAAGATACTTCCACACTACACTTCCTTAAGATTGACCTCTTTAGCCTCTCTATAGGAGCATCTGGATTGTCCCTAATTGCATTCTCTATTCTTTGACCCAAGTATGTTGAAGTAGCATGCCGGTTGTTCCTAGGCCTTGTGCAAGTATGTTCTCCTGTCATTTCCTTAACCTAATAGAAATAAAAAAGGAAAAAAAAAACGTGTAAGGGGTTTATTGCTAATTAATAAAACGCATAATGAGAGTTATTGCTAATTTAGGAAAAATAAAAATAATAAAAAAGCAAAAGATGCAACTTAACATAAAGCAAGGCCCACCTTGGATAGCAGAAGCGTGGATTCTATATTTACAATTTTCATTTGCACAGACAGCTGTCACTCTCGACCTTTCATGTTTAACAAATTCAAACTCATAACCTTTTCCTACACTCCAATCCTTAAATGCTTTTCTACATACATCTACATTTGCAAATTTCAAACAAGGCTTCATCTCAAAGTTTTTCATGTTCTGACCATCAATATACTGAGGTTGCCTTAGAGATTTATCATCTGAAGCAGGCATTCTATCAATGTCTTCATCATCCTCCGGGTTAGTGTGCCAATCTATATTTCCATCATCAACATGTAAATTTTGACTCTGACCCCTGTGGACTACCCTTCTCTGCCTTTTCAATATTGTCTTTAACTTCTTCATTAGATCTCTTTTTGTGGAACTCTTCTCAATGAATATATCATCTTCACTACTGCCTTCATTATCTTCTAGGGCTTCACTAGGTGCATGACTATCCCTATTGCCCTTTTCATCCTCATCCTCAAAGTTTTCATCAAATGAATCATCAAACTCTGATGAATCAAAATTTACTTGAACTTGCTTTCTTTTACCTATTCTCAAGTTATACCTTGCATACTTATCTTGATTTTCTTTGTTTACACCCTCATTTGACTTGTCTTGATTATTTAACACATTTTCTTCAAAATCAAACAACTCTGTCAATAGGTCATCATTAAACCAATCTTTCTCTTGAGCAGTTTGTTCAACAGTTTGCGGACTACCTTCTTGACCATACTCAAAAGTTGTCTCTGGCCTATCCTCACAAACTATTTGGGGGGCAAAATGTGTAATACTTTCTACATAGGCGGCCCTTGCGTCACCACTGGTTTGAACACCTTCACATGGTGTCTTACTTTGACCGACTTCTTTATCTTCTGTCATATCTCCTGCAATCATCAATTAATTAATAATTAAATACTATTTTAATCACTAATCCATTATTAATCTCTAATTCATAATTAATCACCAATTAATAATAAATTGCAGCTAAAAAAGTGCATCCCTATAAAGTTGGCAACAATGTAGATAGAAAAGTTGGGACCATTTGAAATTGAGATAAAAACTTAACAACATACCAAACAATAGATAATCATAAAAAATTGTGAAACCCTATAGAGTTTGGGGCCTACACTGATCTTGCCATGTGCACAAATCAAAAGAGAAAAAATAGCAGAAAAACCCAACACATGGGGCCACCCATAACCACCAATCCACGAAATAGTACTCAAATACACATACAACTCTAGAATGCTTTGAAAATGAGGCCACCATAAACACAAATACACAAAACAATGCTCAAATATATATAAACCGTAGTATGTTTTGAAAATGGGACCATCCATAATAACCAAACCACAAAATAATACTCAAATTAGCATAAAACCCTAGAATATTTAGAAAATAAAGATTGGTAACATACCTCCAATTTTCTGAAAAGGGATATTCACTGCACTTGCGCTGTTCTCTTCTGTATTTTTTGCCTGTGATGATAGGTTGTTGAGAATCGGGCTAAATTCCTGAAAGTATTGACTCGAAACAGGGGGTAATGTTAGGGGTTACTATGAATCTAGTGGTGTTAATGGACATTCGAATACCAATATTATTTGCTCTGAAGAACTATTTGGATGCTCAAAGGGTTAGAATTTTATTTTAGAAGATTTTATTTCCTCAAAAATTAACTTCCGATTTGACTTATTTAAAAAAAAAAAAAAAGAAAGAAAGAAAGAAAAGAAAGGGTATTAATGGAAATTCACTTTTGGTCAATGATAAATTATGAGTGGGGTGAGGTGAGCAAAATTTAAATAACACAGATAGTATGTTAGTTAATAAAAATAACGTGGGGGAGGAGGGGTTTGCCAATTAGAAATTTCATGGGGGTATTTATGCAAAAAGCTCTATAACTTTTCTCTTTCTTCTAGCTAGATCTTTCTCTTTTAGAAAAGTTAATAACCACTATGTAAATATATAAGGTATGCATGAAAAACATAAATTATATAATTTAGTGATCGTTGTAGTATATATTTATATACTTTTTTTAATTATTGTTATATTAATACAACTATAAAATTATTGATTTTTACAGCCAAAAGATTAACAGTTGTGGTGGAAGCAGTAGCCAATGATCCAAAATCAACAGCTATGGTGCATGTGGTAACCAATGATCCAAAAAAATCATGGTAGAAATATTATTTGCTGTAGCTATATTGAGATAAAAAACATCCATCACGACTATATATTATGGTGGACTTTTCGTTACCCTTAAAGAAATCACTAATTATTGCCGTAGTGAAACCATAGCAAATGACGTTCCACCACCAATCTTCCCTATTAATATTAGTTTTTAGCCGTGATAATTGCTCAATTTTTTTGTACAAAATAAAAATATTAATAAAATAATATTTAACATAAAACCACTAATCAACTCATCATTTTAAAAGATAAAAAAATAACTACTTTCTCCAGAATGTCAAATGTTGAAATTGCATATGTTTCTACATATCACTAGAAACCATAAGCATCTGATGATTCCACATTGAGGAACCTAATCAAATTTGAACGAATCAAGAGTCTACATGCAATGCATAAATGTGTTTAATGCAGAACAAAGGTTTTCCACTTTGCCTTTGAGATCCATTTATCCCCGTTTACACATGTAGAGTTTTACGTAAGAATGGCATGCATGTGATGGCAGTGTGCGAAGTGAACAGTACGGCAGCAAAGGTTACAAGCAATGTTTTAAAAACCGGACCGGAGACAGAACCGGCAGCCTTACTGGTTACAGGTTCGACCGGTTCAACCGGTTTAACCACTGGTTCAACCGGTATGACGTTATAAATATATTTTATATAAAAATAATATATACTATATTATAAATAATAGAAAAATTATAGAAAAATACAAAAAATTAGGGAAAAAAATAGTTATGTTCATTTCTAAACTTTATAAAATTCCATCTGTGATAACCCTTAACAATATTAACCATTTAGGACTTTAGCAGCTCTTGAGGAAATTTAAAAACAAAATATTTACCAAAGCCAAAACAAAAAACTAACATTCTTTGGAGCATTTCATCAAACAATTTGTAGAAAATATGAAATAACTATATCTTATCATATTTTTTAGGCACTCTATCAAATACTATTCAAATAAAAGCAAATACAAACATTAAACAACAAAATTATCATTTACATATAAACAAAAAAGTGTGTAAAAATCAAAATCTAACATTATTTTGTTCTTGGTTCCCACTTCAATTCACCCCTTCATTTCTTCTTTTTCCATTATCTTCTTATTTCTATAACAAGAAAATTAAAGATTAAAACTTAAAAACTATTTTGAATAGGAATTTTAGGGTGAAAATTTAACATGATACAAATGGGATTGGATTTGGGGTAGGCTTTTTCTTTCAAAAAAGTTGCTGAAAATGGTTTTGAAGACTGCTGCCTTCCTGCCTCTCTCTCCCTCCTTTTGCCGCTTGACTAAATCTGGTGCCTTTAATCTTCAAAAAAAAATAAAAAATAAAAATAAAAAAAATAAAAAAAAAAGAGGGGAAAAAGCAAAAACCGGTTATTTCAAGAACCGGTTTTCCCGGTCCAACCCGGTTTTTGACCGGTTTCCACCGGTTCCCACCGGT
>JACFYI010003779.1:97241-107364 GCA_014898755.1 Handroanthus guayacan
TGTTACAGGGGTATTCTACCCCCTTAATAATTAGTTTTCTAGATGTGGATTATGCTCGAAAAAAAGTAGTACTAGAACCAGGACCCTATTGATACGCAAAGGTGGGACCCATGAATGTGTGCACGTTGAGGTATGGTTGGCCCAGAGAGGGGTTCACATTGCACGAGGGCATGCATGGGTTGGGTAGGAAAGAATGTAACAGATCTTCGTCATATATCAATTAGGGAGGGGTTGTTGGATTAGCTTTCAAAGCAAAATATCATTCCTCTTTAGTAACCAGTTTTCTCGGGATAGACTTAGGCCGTGACAACTAACATCTAATGCATATTCAATGCATATGTATAAAATAATTAATGTATTTAACATATATTAAAGTATAATATAAATTTGATTTGTATTAGAATATGATTAATATAGTTAATATGAATATAAACATAATTTAATATAAAAAGACAAATTAATGGGTAATAACTTTTTATTGGATCGTGGGTGGTGATTATTAGAGTGAATTAATAATAACACATTTTAAGCATAACATATGAAACCAATTTATATACATAGTATTAATATTGACTCAAGTCTGAAGAATATATATTCGTCTATAAAAAGGTTAAATAATATCTCATCTGTATGGGGTAAAATTCATTTTAGTCCTTGTCTTTGTGTTCCAAATTTCAAAGTAGCCCTCATGTTTTTAATTGTCTTCAGTATCATACCTCTAGATAAATCCAGTGAGAATTTTTTTTTGGGCAAAAGAAATGAAATGACAGAAATGTCCTCTACCTTCAATTAACTCACTCACTGTAAACTCTACTTAGTTCATATATTTTATTGCAAATGCTAATTTAGTCTTTCATTAGTATTTTATTATAAAAACTTGCTTTTGCATTATAAATCATAAAAATCATCAAGATGCTAATTTTTTTTAGCATCTGTAGATAATGTTTAAAACTTCAATTCATTCATAAAACAATGAAGAAAAAAATTTATTAAAAATTTATTTATTAATATGTGATAATCAATTGACTTAAGATGATCATCCAACCTTGGACTGTAAAAATGTGAAATCTGGATCAAATCAGGATAAATCAAATTTGAACTCAATTATCGATTTCCATATCTATATTCGATCCAAGATCCTCTAGCATTTGGGTCCATTGATAAAATTCAAAACCTGATAAGAGAGTATGATCCAAATAACAATAACAATAATAATAATAATTATATTAGAAAATAGATATACATTGTTTGACAAATAAAATGCATAAAAAATATAAGTTTATACATTATAAATTGTAAATTAGCATATATTACATTATATTTAAGATTTTATATTGTAATAAATGTTATATATATTACAATTTACAATTTTTAATGAAAAAAATTATATTTTGGTATTTTTATTTGTCAAATGATGTATATTTGCTTTTAACATAATTATTATTTACTATTATTTGAGTTGTATATAATTTTCTATTGGGTTTTAAATTTTTATGGGATCTGAACTTGGTATCAACGGACCGAAATCCTATAGGATATCGAATTAAATTCAAATGTAGAAATCAATAATTGGGCTTAAATATGGACTATTTTGATTTGTTCTAGATCTGACCCGTTTACAATCTTGTGTTGGACGTGTGATTTAAATCCAATCCTTTTACAGCCATAGGTTTGCTGAATACATCTTAACAATTGAGTTCCAATATTAATAAATAAATTATTAATAAATATTTTTTCCATTGTTTTTATGAATGAATTGAAGTATTTAAAATTATCTACAGATTCCTAAAAATTAGCACCTTGATAATATTTAGAATTTATAGTGCAAAAGCAAGTTTTCATCCTAAATTAGAAATGAGAGTCGACTAAATTAGCATTTCCAATAAAATGTGAGAACCGATTTAAGTTTAAAGAGAGGGAGTGAATTGAAGGTAGATGGTGTTTTTGTCATTTTATTTCTTTTCCTGAAAAGAAGTCATTGGAATTTATCTAAAGGGATGACATGGAAGATAATTGAAAATATGAGAGCTGATCTGCAATTGGAGCAAAATTCAGGGACTAAGATAAATTTTACGTTATGTGTGAGTTCACATGTCTGCTCTTCTTCTTGTTGACATTGCATATGTAGCCTGCTTGTTGTGCGTCAGGGAAAGTGCCATTTCATCAACTCAAATTTGTGCTTTGATCAGATCTAATATTAATTCTATTATTAAATAAAAATTTGTAAGTCAATTCTTCTGTTAAAATTTGTTTTTGAAAAGTTTTAATTACTTGATAATTAATGTTGTGCTAAAAAAATTTATCCTTTTCAATATTAAGTTACTTTATTAATCTTTTAGACTTATTTATATTTTAAAACTTAAGTTTAAATTTAATATTTTTTTAAAAATAAAATAATTGGAAAAAAAAAACGCAAGAAGGAAGGCTTCCACTGGCCCTTTGACGCCTTCTTAATTTATTTTTGAATGTCATACTTTAACTTTTATGAAAACCAAAATAATTAGAAAAACCAAAAAAAAAAAAAAAAAGAAAAAAAGAAAGAAAGAAAGAAAGAAGGAAAAAAGAAAAAAGAAAACCAGGAAACAAAGGAAGGCATGTTTCAAGCTAAGGCCTAAGCCTTCTATTATTCATCAAAAAAAAAAAAAAAAAAATGCAAAGGCCATGTTTACTTCATAGGTTAATGAAGGTTAATCACGTATAAATCAATTTATACTTACGTTTACTTTGAAGGTTATTTTTTTCGGGCCAAACCCCCAAACCCTAGTTTATGAAGAGAAAATGGGTTAATGGATGGTTAAATAAACTATTTCTTTTTTATGGTTTGAAATTTGGTTTATTAAACCAAATTTGCATAATGACCAACAAACCCATTTTTTGCCTATATTTATATTCCATGTCAATTTGATCAAATTTTTTGGGGGGATTTTTTTGTCTTATCATACATTGCCCAAACAATCCAAAATAAACAACCCATGAAAAAAAAGGTAACTAAACCTATATTATCTTAGAAAGTAAACAACTCATTAAATTCATATTCATCCCCTTAACCATCATTTAAATCATTAATAACCCAAATTCACATTATACCCAAAAGTAGCGGTGGCAATTCTGGTGGGTTGAGTGGGTTCGGGTTCGACCTGATTTCAACCCAATCTATTTAAGAGACTTGATATTTATGAAAAAAAATTTGGTGACCTTTTTTCGATTACTCAAACAAATCATCACTGTTATTTATTAAAAAAAAAATAAAAATTTAATTACTCAAATAAAATCAACCACATTCTATCACTAAAATAATATCTAAAGTTCCAAAACTAATAAATTAATTCAAGTCTCATAATTCATGCATAGTTAAATTAAATGACAAAGTTTAGAAAGGAACCAACAATAAAAATTACATAGTTCAAATACAAATATAAAATACAAAAGTTGTCTAATTTTGAAAATTACAGAAGACTAATGTATTATAATATATATATATGTTACACGGGTTGGTTTGGGATAATTGGGTTGTTGGGTCATTGAAATATAATTTCAGGTTGAGTAGGTCAACCTGTAACGAAACCCGAACCCATTAAAAATTTGTGGGATCTTACTCGGGTCGACCTGATTTCAATCCAAACCCGATAAGCCCCAACCCAAATCCACTAATTTCGTGTTAGGTTGGTGGGTCAGGTTGAAAATTGCCACATTTACCTAAAAGTCAAAGTAAATATGCCCTAAGTCTTCTATTGAGACCCGAATTTAATTGATAAGGCCTCTTCCAACTACCATACTATAAAGTATAATTAAAAGTATAATTTAATTAAGTGAAGTAGAGTTTGCGAAAAAATTTCAATTTCGAGATTGAACCATACATATTAGGCTCCAGTTCAAACTAGAATGTAACAAGTTTGACTTAAACTTGGCCAAACTCGAGTCGGCTAAGCTTGAATTTTAAATAAGCTATGAAGTATTTTAAGGTCAAAATTTGTAATTTTTAATTTAATAAAATGTTAAATAGAATCCCATTCGTTTAAATATATAATTAATAGGGTAATACAATATACATTTATAATATAATATTAGTATTTAATAAAACAACATATATACACTAAGAACATAGAATCTCATATTTAATGTTTCAAAACTCAATACAAACGAATCAAGATAGGTCAAGGTAGAATAACAAAAAAGCCCTTATAAATAAAAAAAAAAAAGAGCTAATGACCAATTAGGTCAAGGATCCAAAACTATTATGCACAAGTCCCTACAACCCAACTCAATTCGGAAAGTAGAACATAGTATCCTGACTATAAATTTGACATCTTTTGAAGTTTTATAATCTGTATGAATGGTACATCTTGACCACTAGCCATAAATGAGGTGACACTTTGCTATTCACTAACTCTTGTTTTTACCTTCTATTTCTTCCTTAACCATATTTTATTTAAGATACAAATTGACTTAAGTTTCGAACATCAGCAAGCCTCACGATTTTAGGTGATGCCCTTACTTCAAGATATAGATTTTGATCTTTATGCTGCAACATTTTATGTCCTATGAATCAATTAGAGAGCCATGGCAATAAGTCAGGTAGAACCTGTACCACCTCAAGCTTTCCGTTAATGGGACGGGTTTTAACATTACAAATGGTTTACGGATGTAGGTCTTGAGTTTTAGTTTTCAAACCTAGATACGCCCCCAAGCCTGGCCCACTATATAATATATTTTCATATTGTTATTTATAATGTATGTTTGTGTGATGTGCATTTATATATCTTCACACAAAAATATATGTATATTATATAGATGTTCTTTATATGAAACATAAATATAATACTGTTATAAATTGAATTGATAGTACTGTATTAATTAATTGTTTATTCATTCAATATATACCAAAATAACACATAAGTTTGTTTTTAATAATTTTCTAAGAACAGAAAAATGCAAATATAAGCTTGTAAATAACTAGTTTTTCTTGTTAATATATTATTTTATTATACATAGAAAGTCATGGTGACATTTGTTTGAAAAGTACATATTTTTTAGATTTTTTAAATTATAAAGCAGGTCTAATGGGTTTACTAAGTCCAACTTGCTAAGTCCCAAGTCCAAGGTAGGACGGGTTTTAGGTCCATAAAAATCTTGACGGGTGGGTCTCAAGTTTTGACAACTCGCCTCAAGCTGATTGCCCCATGATCATCCTAGAATCAGTGCAAAATCCCAATCACTTATTAATATCAAACTCACCATGTTACCAAGATTAACCACGTTTTCCTTGGTAACCAAATTTTATGTTAGGGGTTTAAAATCGACAATTCTACTAAAAGCCTAATTGTAATCATGGTAGAATAATACACACACACACACACACAAAATTAAAATAAACTCATCATGTTACAATGGATAAATTGGAGTAAAATAAATTGCATTTTACTCCTTGTGAAATACGAAATAGGCGCAAAACTTAAATATAACAAAAGAATAGGCATTGCGCTAACCTGTATCTTTATTATTTTTTTTTCGAAAAAAAAGAATTCATTTAATCCTCTACTTTGGAAGACAATGAGCTTCATTTTAAAAAGTAGAGGAGTTTTTTCTTTCTTTCTTTTTTTTTAAGAGAAAATAATACGAGATGTTTTGTGTCTATTATTTTTCATAGGATTTTTTTTTGTACATTTTGTATTTCACATGGGGTTAAATGCAATTCACCGTGTTACCAATTAACATCTATCTAGAAATGAAAAGAAGAAACAAAAGGAATAGTCCATCACTTTATTGGGAAAACTTACATCGACATTTTTTTAACTATGGACTATTTGCAATCACCTCTCCTCAAATTTGATTTTTTTGCATTAACATTCCCTCCATCTATTATTCTATCATTTTTCACTTGCAAAGACTAAAATGTCATTTTATTCAAAAAAAGAATTATTTGTTCCCTTACTAGCTGTTGTGTGCAATGACAAGTAGCTATTCGTTTTATTTTTAAAATAACAAAAATGTCATTATTTATAGTTAAAAAAGCCTAATGAATGTAAAATAAATACATGAATATATAAATATAGAAATTTTATATTTCTTAAAATCTAATAATCCAATTTTTTCTTAAAATAAAATTTGAGTACTAAATTACAGTTTTTTAATTTTTAACACTTACAAAAGAAGCCCATTATAATTCAACTGGATTCATTTAGCAAAGTCTAAATCCAATTGTGTAAAAAATAAAAGAAAATGTAGAATTACTAAAATCTTAAGAACATATTTCAGTACAAGGTTTATTGTTTGATTTTAATTACAAAACATATATTTTTTCTTTTATTAAGAAAGAGGTTTTTTTATAAAATAAAATTGTATAAAAAAGGAAAAATTAAGACAACTGCAAAAAAAGAACTTGGATTACCTTCTGAGGTTTCTCAGAGAGCAAGGTCGACACTATTTTGATGAAGAAATACCAGCAAAAAAAATAGCTTCTTTTCTCGAAAGTTCTAAATTTTTTTTTTAAATTGTAATTGGAAAATAAAATCTGTCAATGATATGAGTTCTTATACTAAAATACTTAATTGAAGCAGTGATTTTAAAGAAAAAAAAAAAAAAAGAAAAATAAAAGTCAAGCAAACCTAGTACAAGCTTCTGCAGAAGATAAAACATGCCATGGGCCATGACTTGACATGGCATCCATTTTTTTTTTATTTTTATAAATGACATGGCATCCATTTATTAGCTGCATTGACTTCTATTTTTCAGGAATAAATACCTCTAACACCTTTAAGATTTGGTATAATTACCAAAACACTCCTAAAATATGCAAAATTATCAAATCACCCCCTGCTGTCAGTTATTCTAGTGTAAACCATAACATTAGCTAAAATATCATATTTGCCTAATTTGCCCTTGGACTAATTGGACTAATATTTACTTATTTTTCCTGACCAAAATACCTCCAGGGGTCTCATTGTAATATTTTTAAAAAAGTGTAGAATTTGAAAGTTTTAGTTATATGAAATTACAACAATAAACCCAGGGGGTCTAATTGTAACATAACTACTTCTAGTGCTCTTAATGAAAATAACATCTCCTCCCCAATACCCCTGCCTTGTTCAACTATTTTAATTTTTAGCAAAAGTGAAAAAAAAAAAAAACACTTTGTCCTCCAAATTATTTGTGATTCTGCACTATATTATCTAAAAATTTCATTGAAACATTCGTACTACCCAAATAATTATACAATCAAGATATTCCATTGAAATTATGTCATATGTAATGTATTCGTTATGAAAAGGATTGTTTAGATAATAAAATGCAAAACCACAAATAGGTTTGAGGACAAAGTATTTTTTTCCTACGTTAAAATTATAGAGTCACTTTTAATTTACACATGTGTGTCATGCGACAGAATCCTAATAAAAAAATTTACCAAAAAATTAAATAGTTAGATGTGGCGTCATGTAATTTTTATGGATGGTTAAATAAAACTCTTTTGTTTTTTTGGGTTTGGATGGTAAAGTGTAAAATCACAAATAGTTAAGAAGGTAAAGTGTTTTTTTTCGTTAATACAATTTTTTACCTTAGTCTTCTCGATTATCTAGTGCATACAAGATCAAAATTAAAAAAAAAATTAAAAAGATGGAACAGTTAAATAATGATAAACAAAGCAAAATGAAATGCTAGAACCAAAAAATAAAAGTTAATGCTTGAAGATGAATGACTTGCTTTTTCAGTTCGACAATATATATTTATGGTCATTAAATATCTGACTCCTCTGTATAGTTACATTACACTCAATTCTATTTTCCCCTCTATATATAATTATTATTATTATATATAATCTTCTGAATTATTTTTCGATTGATTAAGAAATAGATTTTTAGTTAAAGAAAAACATAAGTAAAAGTTAAAAAAATTAATTTAAATTCAATTTAAGTGATCAATTTAATCATAAAGAAAATGATTGAACTCTTCTTTTAAAAGAAACTATTACAATATTAAATTATACATTAATACACGTCAATAACAACCAAAGATCAATATAATAGCAAGAAAAATCGTTAATAGCTTACCATATTGATAGGGGTGATTTTTGGATCTGCTGAGCGGGAATTGACTTCAGCACTTCTAATCAACTCGATAGAGATTAGTGGGGTCCCTTGCAAGATGGAACGCACGTTAGGCTAGTAGAAAGTGTCCTCCGCTAAGACTCTCCGATACTTAAGTCAGAAAAAGCATTTTAGCCAGGTCAAAATAGTGGGAGGACAGAGTATGGTAGTTGAAGGTATTTAATGTATATTCAATGAGACTCATAAATGAACTCGGGATTTATAGGGGTGGAGACTGGAGGGTGAAGGCAACAAAAATCCTATTTTGTCCCCAACTTGCACTTTGGGTATGTCTTGGGATAGGAATTAGGATGACATCATCGGGTTTGAATAGTCTTTTGTTCGACGGGACAAGTTTGTGGGCTAATGCTGCAGCCCGCCTTGGGTAGTCCTACAAGATGTTAGCATCACCATGGACGGTGTAGCTTAATGACAGGTTTCATTTAATGCATGTGCCAGAACTAGTTGCAGTTTCTGGCCCAACCATAAATGCCCGATAGCGACGTTAACCGACCCTAGAGGTTGAAACATGTACTTTGGCCTATTACCTTGGGATCTTTCGATCAGCCTCAGGCCTGTTATTTGTCAAGATTGAGTTTTAGGGCAATCGATTAGCTCGAATGTAGAGTAGGTCAAACTTAGTGTAACGACCTAGGGTCCTTGGGGCCGAACGGGGCCGCATTTGATAGTCAACAAGTGAAACCGAGCGTATATGTGGAGCTCAAGCTGATTCCCATGTGGAGGTCGAACTAGTTCCTTCATCACAGATCATAAAAAAATGTTTGCACTGGAAATTTCTTAATCATGCGATAATAATTGAAAATTTATAAAACGTAATTTGAAATAGAAAATCTCATACAGAATTATACATATATGAATTATAAATTATTAAAGAGATAATTACCTCCAGGGACGGAGCCAAGAAAATTTTGTAAAATAAGCATAGTTTCATCAATATTGCCTCCAAATATTACAATTAGACCCCCTCGTTGAGGGTAAGTTTTTAGTGTTACTGCATAAACAACTAATTAACGCAACAAACTAGAATTCTTTCAAAATATTAAATTGGAAACCCTTAGGGCTATAGTTGTAATTTCACATAATTCAAACTCTACACTTTTTAAAAATATTACAATTAGAACCTCTAAGGTATTTTAGTTACAGAAAATAAGTCAATATTGTCCAATTAGTCCAAGGACAAATTAGGTAGAACACATAATTTTTTGGTTGATGTCATGGTTTTCCATTAGATTGATTAACAGTATGAGATGTTTCAATAATTTTTCAATCCTTGAGGGATGTTTTGGTAATTGTACCAAATCTCAAGGGGTGTTGATATAAGTAATCCTATTTTTCATTTTCATTTTGTATTTTATATTTTTCGTGTAATATGATTACAAATTTTGCTTCAAACCTGACAGTCAATTAAGGGAAAAGGGAAAATAGATGACGGGAAGGTTAATGCAGAAAAGTGAAATGACGGGGAGATAATTGTTAATAGTCTATAATTCAGGGAGGTCGATGCAATTTTCCCACCTTATTTGCGTCCCCCAATAGTCCATCATCACTGCCACCGAGTGCACACACCCCCAACCGGGTATCGTCCCAATCTCCACCGGATCTAAACAACCCGCCATATGGTTCTGAATCAACCTAGACATACAAGAATCATATATCTGTACAAGTTCACAAACAGCTCTTGATCAACCCAAAATCTTTCAGATCCATCTTTTTCGTCGATTTCGAATACCAGCAGTAGCAGCTAGATGGCTTCCCCTGGCAATCCGAATCCACCAGGTGGAGGTCCCTTTGATATGCAGAAATTATTCAAGCCCTCTACTCCTCCGCCACCATCCTCCTCCATTCCTACTTCCAACCCTAATCCCCAAAACTTCATCAATAATGTCAGTAACACTGTTACTAACCCTAATTTGGTTTCATCTCCTTTTCCACCCCCTTCGGCCTCTTATCCTCCGCCAACTGGAGGAGCCGCTGGCGGTGCGTATTCCTATCCTCTCCAAACATCGCCTTTTCATTACCAT
>JACFYI010003779.1:120923-138093 GCA_014898755.1 Handroanthus guayacan
CCCGGCCCGTTTGACACCTCTAGCTCCATTGTCTTCATGATACCATAAGCATTCTCAACTAAGCTCCCTTCTCATTAGAGCCCTTTTGCATTAACAGCTAACGGACTAAGACCAATGAGGTCTTTGATCCCTTTTTTCCCTTTCAGTCCTTTAAGGCATTAAACTCTATCTTCTCCATCTTTTTGCCCTAAATTCCACTTCGATATTTTCCATTACAATTGGAACTCTTTTCCATCACGCATCTTCGATTCCCATGGACCCTACAATTTTAGATCTTAGCAAAAAACTGGCCTTCACTGTAGACGAAATTGATACCTTTGAAATTCTAGATTTGTTATGTTAGGTTTTCAATACTAGATCCAAGCTAAGTTTGATGGGCCTCTGTAGCTACAAATTGCATTTTCTCAGTTGTGTTCATCATCTTGAACCTAATTCATCTTTTACGGCTGGTGAAAAATCTTGGAATCCAAATGCTTGAAAACAGGAGATTTCTCCTGCACTTTGACCACTCTCGAGCCAGAAAACACCCTTGAGGGGGCTCCGTGGATTGCTGATTAGTACATATTATTCTTAAGTTAGATCCCAAAAAACTCAGATCCAAACCAAGTGGATGTAAATTGGTGACCTTTCTTTGTTGGAATACACCACATCCCTTACGGTAATATGAATTTCTAATTTTTGTGTGGTTTAATTGGACACCTTGATAAAAAAATGTTTGTTGCAGTATATATTTGATACTCTGGAGTCATGTGATAGTTTCGAATACGGCCTTTGGCTCGTATCCATTCCTCTCTTAGTTAAAAATTAACATCCAATTGGAAACCCTAGAGACACAGTCACTCCAAACTAACATATCTCCAATCGTGGATAACAGATATTTGAATTCCAAGCTCAGAACAAACCCAAAGATACCAAAGCCATCATTTAACGAGATTCCAGCCCCAACCATCTCTCCTAAGCCTCTAGAAACACCTTGCCGAATGGCTACTGATTATCCCAACATCACTCGTTGAACCCCTATATTTCCAACCGCTCACAACCTACTTCCCACCCTTCCCTCCACTTATGACAACCACTTCACCACTCTTTGAAGAAAATAATAAACATCACTAGAATAAGGTGTAAATATCGATCTCTTTGCAAAACCCAATAACCGATGGCAATAGTAGCGAGAAGATTCACTTGAGTGAATTGGATATTAACATTGATTGTCTAAGCTGAAACTGTTAGGGGATTAGGGCTCCCATGACAATTCAATCACTGTGTAGCGAATTTCGCCAACACTACCCTAATGTTATTTTTCTTTATGAGACAAAGTATTCTTCGAAAAAGATAGATAGAATTAGAGATAATCTTAATTTTTTTAAATTGATAGTGGGTATTCAAGAGGTTTGGGTTTGTTTTAGAGAAAGGAAATTTATTTTATTGTTGAAGATTTCTTTGATAATCATATTGCGGGTACTATCTAGCATGTCTAAGCGATAAACTGGAGAATGACCAATTTCTACGAAAAGCCTTCGGTTAGTCAATGGGAACTATCTTGGAGACAACTGGAAAGTTTGGGCACTAGTACGAACATTTTGTGGCTTGTTTTCGGTGGTTTTAACGAGTTTTTTTTTCACTAGGATGAGAAAGAGAAGGTACCCCTAAACCAAGTTACTAGACTGCTTACTTCCACGAAGCATTGTATCACTGCGATTTGTCTTGTTTAGGATTTGAGGATTATAGATTCACCTGGATAATAATAGAGATGCCCTTGAAATTATCAGATAAAGATTTGGCCGTGCTTGTGCAATGCAAAATTGGACCAATACTTTTTCTCAATTCTCCAGTCAATACTTACCTTTTGACAACTCTAACTAACCCCAATCCTAATCCACAACTCAGCCCAAAGCCAAACCCACATCCTTTTCTAGTAACGATCATTCAGATTTGAAGCATATTGGACAAAGATGGAAGACATTGAACCGATTGTTTTTGATAGTTGAAACTAGGCATATGGTATCATATCTATATTTGAGTTTAGTTTGCTCTTGAGAATTGCCAAGTTGGTTTTTGAATATGGAAAAATGGATCCTGGTGCCATTTCGACGAAGAACATTCGAAATTAAATAGAAGATTAATAGTTTGAGAATTGGTTCTGTCACGGTTGCATCTAGAAGACGAGCTGTGCTTCCTTCTTACAGGGATGTGAATGGTTAGTCAGTTATGTGGAATCAATATGGTTACAATGGTCCTGAATTCTATTACTAAAAGAAGGAGATCGTAGCATGTCCTTGTTTCACAACTATGTGTCAGTTCCCCGGAAAAAGAAGATGGCGATGGCATTAACTTACTATGAAAGGAATGGATATGAGGATCTAAATGACGTTGAAAAAGTGGTGATTGATTACTTTTCAAAGCTATTTTCCTTTAGTAAACCTATTTTCAAACCTATTTTCAAACGATATTCAAGAGGTTCTTGATGCGGAACTTTGTCAAGTTATCGATGAAATGAACTCAGCTCTCTTGCCTCACTAAAGATGATGTCCTTCTAGCTTTGTCTCAAATGTCTTCGCTTAAGTCCCCAGTTCCTGATGGAATGCATGTCCTCTTATTCTAGTGACACTTGCACATTGTCTCAATAGTGTCATTCATAATGTATGAACTTTCTAATAACAACAACATTTACCACCATTGTGACCATACCTTTATCATCTTTATCCCAAAACTAGTATCCTTGAAAAATTAACTGCCTTCCACCCCATCAACTTATGCACGTCGTATACAAACTTGCCTCTAAAGTTATCGCTCACCATGTTGACCATTCCTTCAATTAATCATCTTCGAAACCCAATCCACCTTCTTCCTAGGGGTGAGCATAAAACCGCAAAACCCTACCCGCCGGCACAACCCGCTCGCACCCGTCCATTATCCGTCGAATTACAAATAGTATATATGTATAACGGTTGATTTTTTTGGTAACCCACTTGGACTTGGGCAGGTGACGGTTTAATAAATTTGTCACCCGCCAAAACTGACCCGCCCGCCACTTATATATTATATATTTCTAATATATATTACATATTTTTATAAAAAAAAGTATATATATATTATATTTTCATTCATATAATATATTTACTTATTTATTTTTCTAATTTTATAATGGTTAAAATTAAACCTTAATCTTTAACTCTATTATTTTCCTCTCTGCCAAACACCATTGTAGTGTTTTTTTTTTAAGAAAAAATAGAAAAAGAAGTAGTTTAGCCAACTTTTTCCTCATATTTAAAAAAATTCTTATAAGTAGTATTAGAAAATTTTGCTTTAAGGTGAAATTATTTGATTTCACTTTATTATCAATGTAAATAAATATTAGTTAGATCAACCCGTCAATCCGCCCGCATTTACCAAATCGAACTGCACGGTTTGGCATGGTGACAAGGCAGTTACGGTTTGATATTTTTCGCCACCCGCCCATATCGGGTATGGTCGATTTTCTTGTGTAAACCCACCCAAATCCGCCCATGCTCACCCCTATTTCTTTCCTAAATGTCTCATATCCAATAATGTATGAGGATTAGCTTCGAAGCTAACCTCTGTATCATACTCCATAATAAGGGAAACAAGGGAGCTATGGCCTTAAAGCTGGACATGAACAAAGCATATGATTGAGCCTAATGGAACTTCCTTCAGGGTATGCTTCTCAAATTTGGCTTCAATTCTAATCTCGTTAATTTAATTTATTTTTCCATTTCCATTGTCACCTATTCTTTCTTACTTAATGGAAAATTTTTTGGATATGTAGTCCGAAAATAGGCCTTCGACAAGGGGACCCCTTATCGTTGTATTTGGTTTTAATGTGTGCAGAGGCCTTTATTGCGCTTATCCAACGAGAACAATCCAGTGGGATGATATGAGGCATTTCTATCGCTTGAGAGGCTCCTTCCATTAGGCATCTATTCTTCGTTGATGATATATTAATCTTTTCTCAATCTTCCCAAGCAGCAACAAAGGTGATCAATGACATTATTCAAGCTTATTGGGTGGCTTCATGTCAGACTATTGTTTTGAGTTTGCTTTCATTTGTGGGCAAGTAAAAAAAAAAAAAAAGAGATCCCAAGGGATAAAATTCATGCTAAAATTAATGGCTGGTTAGAAAAATATCTCTTCAGTCGGAAAAGAGATTCCTATCAAAGTTGTGTTATAGGCTGATTTCGTATATGTATTGCATTTATGCATATTTTATATGTGGAATTATCATAATTTTATCTTAGTTATGTTAATATTGTTACTTAGTGTGTAAAAGTAGATAAATTCACCAAAAGGCCCAAAAAGATAAAAAAGATCAAGAAAAAACAACTGGAATAGGAGCCGTGGTGCCCAAATAATATTGTCGGATTGCCAAAAGCAAAAAAATATGGAAGAAGTATTTTGGATTGGGTGCTGGGTTGCTTAATACAATAGCTACAAGCGGGATTATCATATTTGGGCCTTAGGCCGCCCAACCTAACTTGTAATCCTTTGAGATTTGGGATTTAAGAGACTTCAGGGCCTATCAAACTCCTTTTTGTAACTAACTCTTGACTTTTATTCATCTGTGGAGTCAACTATGGAAATCAAAAGATTTCTAAAGAATCCAAGATTGATTAGAAGATGATTCCCGAATGAATTAGAATTCATGTATTATAAATAGGATTAGTTTCTTTCTCTTTGATCATCTAGTTATGTATTTTTCATTCATAGTTTTGTATTATAAATTAGATTAGTTTCTTTCCCTTTGTTCTTGGAATGGATACTTGGGGATAAATTATCGATACAAAAGCTTAAATTCAATTTATTTTCATGAGATGAATATATAGATTCGTGTATAAAATAGGATATACTTGCATACCTGTAAGATCCCTGCTGAAGGTAGGGCTTATCCCACATCGGTTGGGGAGGAGAACGAAGCCTTCCATATATGGGGGGTGGATACCTTCCCCTTGTAGACGCGTTTTAAAAATCGTGAGGTGTAAGATCCCTGCTTTAGGTAGGGCTTCCAAAGCGGACAATATCTGCAGGCGGGTTTCGGGGCGTTACAATACCTTAGGTAAGCCAAATTGAGTAGACCTTGGGTAACTCCAGATTAATTTGAATTTAATAGGAATATATTGAATGAATTAATTGGAAGTTTTGCTTGTAGGTAACTTGAAAGAGCCTTGTAATTGTATTAAACTCAAGGTTAGTTATAAGATCAATCAAAATTCAATAGGGTCAATTTATAGGTTTAATTTAAGTAAATTGTGAATTTCATAATTTTAAAATTTATCAATTATTGAATCTTTATCAACTTATCTTACTCACAATTTTTTATTGATCTCACTTAAAAATTCATCTACTTGTTTTATTTAAGTTCTTTTTCCTTGGCACTTTTCAATTTAAAATAACCCAGATTCTCATGGGAATGATACTTTTATTCATTACTTTGTTACTTACTTGACACGTACATTTGTGTTCACGTTTTTACACAACAAGTTTTTGGCACCATTAGCAGTGATCTAACATTGTTTTTGTTGCTTTTCGTGCAGTGCATTAAAATTTGTCATTAGTATACTTTCTTTAACAGGTTTTTATGTGAAAATACTAGGACCAAGAGACAATAGCATTTGACCCCAAGATTGAGCAGACTCTCAGGGCATTAAGAATAACGCTAGGAAACGGTACTGAGGAAAGAAAGAGGTTGAGTAGAAATAGAAAGTTGCTATAGCTAAAGAGGTTGAATTCGAAGACATCCCTGTAATTGATTTAGTTATCCTAAGAGCTAAGGAGCGAAAGGGTAATATCATTAGGCAAAAACTTCAAGCATCAAATTTTAAAGTGGACATAGCTATGATTCGTATGGTTCAAAATATTGTTCAATTTTGTGGTTTGTCACATCACGTTTCTAGTACACACAAGATCATTTCTTCGACATTTGCAACACCATCACACAAGATGGGGTAGAGGATGATGTGATCAGGTTCAGGCTTTTCTTATTTCTCTTAAGGGTAAAACTAAAAGCTGGTTGAGATTACTACCTCAGAATCTATATGTGTACTAAGCTAGAAGAGCAATTCATTGTAAAATATTTTTCACTAGAGAAAACAACTACATCGAGAAAAGAAATCAATATCTTTAGACAACAGGAATCAGAATCCTCGAATGAAGCTTAGGATATGTTCAAAAGAAGGTTGAGAAATTGTCCCAACTATGGAGAACTAGGTATGTTCAAGTACATATGTTTTATTATGATTTAATTGATTCTTCTAAGCGAACCATGTATCAGTTAAGAGGAGGATCATGCATATTTGGGGCAAATCAATTGGATCAACTTGCTTGCAACTCCACCTGGAAAAAAGTGAGAAGGGAGAGCTAAGAAAGCTGTCGGAATTCATGAGGTAGATAAGTACACAATAATTAATGCCAAGATAGATCTCATAAAGAAAAATTTTGGTACACTTGGAGGTAATGCCATTCAATAAACCCTAGTTATATATGAAGATTACGGAGAGGACCATCGAACTGACCAATGCCAATGGGGTATTGAGTCTGTCGAGTTTGTAAGTAATGTTCATAAGAATCAAAATAATCCTTACTCTGACATTTATAACTATAAGTGGAGATAACGCTTAAATTTTTATTGAAAAAATAATTAGGGACATGCCTCAATACCAAATTATTAGCAAGGTTCTCAACAAAATATGCCATAGCCTGCTCAAGAAAAGAAGCATTCTTTGGAAGAGATGCTTATGCAGTGTAAGGCTAGGACTGATGCTACTCTTTGAACTTTGGAGACACAGATATGTCAATTGGCTCGTGGCGTGAATGCTAGACCACAAGGTTCTCTACCAAGAAACATTGAAATAAACCCTAGAAGAGATGTAAAGGAGCATGTCCAGTAATCATTTTGAGACATGGCAAGAAACTTGAGGAAAAAGAAGTAATACCGATTGCAAAAAGAAGGGAGGTAAAAAAATCAGTTGAGGTAACAAATCCTATTCCCAAACCCCATCTCCCCCAAAGGTTGCAAAGACAAAAATTTGATAAGCAATTTGACAAGTTTTTAGACATTTTCAAGAAACTTCACATTAAGTTACCCTTTACTAAAGCTTTAGAACACATGCTTAGTTATGTAAAATTCATGAAAGAAATTTTATACAAGAAAAGGTGTTTGGGGGACTATGAGATAGTAACTTTAACTAAAGAATATAATGAAATAATTCAAAAGAAATTATGGCCTAATCTTAAGGTTCGAGCAGTTTCATAATTCCTTGCACTATGGGTACTCACTTTTCGGGTAGAGCATTATGTGATTTAGGTGCTAGTAAGAAACTAAGGTTTGGGGATGCCAAACCCACAAGTGTTACTTTACAATTGGTAGATAGGTCACTTGGCTATCCGAGGGAAATAATTAAAGATGCTTTTGTTAAAGTTGATAAGTTTATTTTCCAAGCTAATTTTATTATTCTTGATATGTAAGCGGATAGCTAAGTTCCTATCGTCCTTGTGAGACTATTCTTGGCAACGGTAGAACTCTCATTGATGTTAAAAAAGGTGAATTAACAAGGAGAGTTCAAGATCAGTAGGTAACTTTTAATCTATTTAAATCTATGAAGTTTCTTGATGAATCTGATGAATGTTTCTTTACAAGTGTAGTAGACAACCTTGTAGAGAATGTCCCACTTGTTGAGCATGTTGAAGATTTATTTGAAAAGACCAAACTTTCTTAGGTAGATGAACAAGTTAGGGAAGTTCAAATAAAGTCGTTGGAATCAAGGCCTAAAGAGTTTGAAATTCTAAGAAAGAAGAAAACCAGAAAGCATAAAAGGAAAATCATGGAAATTCATGTTTAGTTGGGACAATTTGTTTTATTATTTAAATCATGCTTTAAGTTTTTTCCAAGAAAGTGCAAGTCCCTTTTGTCAAGGCCATTTCGCATAAGTGTGGTCTTCTACATGAGGCAGTGGGTTAGAAGACCGAAGCTCTAAAATACAGTTTAGGGTAGATATCTGAAAAATCAAACAATATAAGAGAGGCAAAGTTCATTGCTAGAGAACTTAACCCTCTTACTAGACATCAAATGCCCAAAAGTCAAGCTAATGATTATAAATCAAGTGCTTCTATGCAGGTAATCCAAGCTTTATTTTTTCATTTCGTTATTTTGTGTTTTTTAAGTGAAGATATAGACAAAGAACGGAAGTGGAGTACATTAATTTGGGAGCCCAAGCATCCAAAAAAGAAAATTAGGGATTTTCGTACTATTTTGGGCACACAATCGCCCAAGACAGATGGCATGTTTTTATTTTTTCTCTGGAATTGGGCACCTGCGCCGATTTCGAGTGGTGAAAGTAAAAAAAGAGCTACTTTTTATTTTTAAACCCTATCTTTAACCTTTCTCTGCCCTTAAATCAGTGGCCACATGTTCTTTCACCATACCCACCACTTTTCACCTCAGATTCTCCATAAGAACTCCACCCATAACCATAATTTCCACTCCCCATCTTCAGTTTCTCTACCCATTCACTTCAAAAATCTCAAATTCTTCACTTTCATGTCACCACCACACCCCTCACCATCGTGCCAGCACTGCCACTATTGCTCTTCTTACAGAATTCTTGCTTTGGGTTACAATGTTTCAAATCCACTCTCCTATTTTCTTGAGTTCTTGATTTATTTTTTCAATTTTTAGTGAGATTCTTGAAATAGGAAGCTATATTTTGGTGTTTTGAGTTATCCTATTATACTAAACTAGATTTTATCTAAGAATTGTTGGTTTTGGTATTATGATATTCCCATATAATGATCCCTAGCTTGTTAGTCTTTCTTGCTTCTTTATGCCTACGTATGTGGATAAAATAAAATATGAATTTTTCACTCTAATTGTGGGTATTTTGGCAAAATCGGCCTTATCCCTACTTTAGCGATTTTCTTGATAATTTTTCCCAATAATTATTTTCAGTTGATTACAAGGGCCATGCCCAATATGTGGCATGTATTGTTTATGGATTGTGTTCCAATTTACTTGTTGGGCTATAACTCATCGCTTTTTCCCATTGCCTTTCTATGACTGCGCTATGCCCATTTATATTTTAATTGCCAAATTTATTTTGCGCTATGACCTAGTTATTATTGTCTTTTTATTGATATCTTTTTGTTCGGATTATGACCTATATTTTGTTGCTAATTAGATTATTGTGTTAGAGATTTCTTTCGTAGCAATGATTGCTTGAAGAGCATCTAAACATAGACACTGATGTAGCTTAGTCAAGCCATGAGTATCATAACTGGCGTTTTATTAGTAGAGAGGTCTAGGAATATCATAATGGTAAACTATTCAAGAGGGTAGTGAGGCGGGAAGAGGGAATGGTTGGATATGAGGAAACAGTTGATAGGCAACATTGGGGGGACTATTTAGCGAATTTGCTAGTAGTCAAACAAAATGTTGTTGAGAGAATCCTACGCTAACTTTAAATTCACAATCCAACATTGCAAATCTGTCTTAGTGAGGGTTAAAGGTGCAGATTTTTTGGTAGATACTATCTATTGTCTCTTTGGGAACCCTGGTATTGAAACCCCTGATGAGTTTTAGGAATTCACGAACAACCATGCCTTTTTGGATGAGGTTTGTGAGCATATTTATAAAAAAGATCCTGAGTGGACCTTTAGTTAGTTAAGAGAACCTATCCACTTCTCTCAAATCAAGTTGATACTTGAGGCTGTTGACTAGCTTAGGTATATTTTTCGCACATCTCCAACTCTCTACCATTACCTTTGAGGTCATTAAGGATAGGGCCTTAATGATCTGCGCACCATGTTGATTGATGTACCTTTTGACATATGCTGATTTTGCATAGAGGCATTTGGAAGAGCGCCTGTGAAGGTCTTAGAGATGGTTTATATTTCTCATGTCTTATGACATAATTGTGTGCCTAGGAGGGTTTAGAAAGGTATAGGGGATGGGATTCGTCAGCTAATTCGAACATAAGAGAGGATCAAAGGCCAACACTACGAGCTATAGGTTAGCATAGACAAAGATAACCTGAAGCTCTAGGAGTCAAGAGAAAATGGATAGGCTGAAGGAGTGAATGCGACAATTGCAGCATTAGTAGCAACAATTTCAATCCTAATTGTAGCATTGGTAGCGCATCAGCAGCAATAAAGGACATTATGGACTAATCACATAAGCATCTCTTTAAATAAACGTACAGCTAGTAGAGCCAGTGTAGCCACTCTAGAGAAAGATGGGTGCGACTATATGGGTTCAAGTGTTTTTCCCCCTTACTAACTCTTTTAACAATTTCACATCTCATGTATGTGTTTCACATGCTCTTTGCACCTTATATTACATGGGATGAGATGTTTGATATTTGTGAAAGTGGTGGGGATGATCACAATCAATCAAAGCTATGCACAACAAAATTCAAAAATTTAAAATAAACAACATCATATGTTGATCATTTTGTAAGATCAAACTTATGCAAATAATTAGGTGATTAGGGACAGAAAATCACTGCAAAGCTAATTCCTCAGTAATTGATGAACCAACACCTGATCGCCAAACTTAGATTCGGTTTTGATCTTCTTTAAGAGGATCGATCTTTTCTTTGTTGAAACTTTGTGGATCTCACTAATCCTACCTCTCTGGACATGAATCTCCACAAATTTGAATCAAAATTCAACAAAATGCAACTTGATTTTCAAAAGATGGAGCATGGCAGAACACCTAGTGCTTTCAATAGATCAACCTTGGATCTTAATCTTGAATGGATTCTTCAGCCAAGTATTCATACTAGAATATCTCCTTAGGTATCCACACACTCCAAGGATCATCAACGAAACTCAATTCCAAAACTAGATTTGGAGAATTTTGGAGAAAAAGAAAGGAGAATAAGATGTGTCTTGCATAAAAAGTTGGGAGGAATTTTGAAGGGAACTTTTGGAGACAAAAAATGAGAATAAAAACCTTACTAGGTGGTATTTTATAATACCAAAAATGGGAATAACTTGAGATCCCTCGCGTCGGTGGTCAAGACATTTCATACTCCCCTGTTCTTCCTCTTTCAACTTTGATGTTTTTTTTGAGCTCATTTTTAGAGTTTCTATTATGTAAACCGTCCAGTTGGATGTTTAGTTTTTATGTTGTATTTTTTTTTTGTCTTTCTATTGTAATTTTATTGTTATTTTGCTTAATATTTAATAAAATTACTTTTATCTATAAAAAAAGGGAATAAAAACCTTACCAGGTGGTATTTTATAATGCCATATAGCGTGAGGTAGTGTGCAAGATTCTAGGTCTTTTCCTTCACACTTTCCACACTTTCTCTTTCTTCCTATTATTCTACATAATTCAAGTGGCAATATTAATTTAGATTTACTTATATTTTTAATTTAAATTAAATTTAAAATAATATTCCAATATTACATGGGTCATTCCCTCCAAATAATTCCTAACTAAATTAAATTAAATCCTTAATTTAATAGCCCAATTAGATTAACACCTTAATTCAAGTGGGTTATCTTAATCAAAATAAGTTTGATCTTGACCAAAATGACCCAATTAAATTAACTCTTTAATTTAATTGCCTAATTAATTCAAAATAAATTATTATCATTTCAGTTCCCAAACTCGACAATTTGCTATTTGATCTTCTCCAAATTTCATTTTGGTCCAACGAAAAATAAAATAATTCAATAATTAATTTATTAAAATTAATTTAATACATTAAATTAATTAGATTTATTTATCCCAATAATTAATTTAGTCGATTCGACTAATCTGATTAGTTAACAAACACTTCTTCTAATTATCTAACACTTTAGATAGTTCATCAAAATTATCAAATGTTGAAATGAGGCTTTTGAGTGTGACCTTATAAGTTCACCAATTAATTGGACATGTGCTCCTAACCCATTGCGATTTAAGTTACGAATAAAAAATATCTCAATTAACTAAACTCTTTTAATTAATCACTCTTGATCTAATCTCTATTAAATCCAAGAGTACCCAATCTTCTTGAAAAATGTCATAGCTTCAAATCATGGAGCCTAATGGGTTGGATGAATTAATTAGGTGTGAACCCATTTACTTACGAATGCTATGGTAATACGATATTTTCATTCTCTATCTCCCCATTGTGGTTTAGGATTAAGATATTTATTGGCTCCTTAATAACCTCAATGACTAATATTCTATTCTTAATGATCGGTTTGTTTGACTTTATCTTTGAAAACATCTTTCCAAATTGTCAAGTCATCCTCCGCAAGGATTTTGGAAACTGAGCATCATAGAAAATATTGGAGATCAACTCATTCTACAAGATAAGCAAATGGATTTGTTGTTGAAACTCACATACTTCCATGTCAATATGTTGAGCAGTTCTAATAAACTCCTCATATGACTTATTACAAAGTCGAGTTATTTATTAAAGTTTAAACACTTATACACAAGGTAATCATGGAACCTCAAGTTAGGGAACTAATGATATGCACTATCGTAAGCTAGGGAAAATTTTACTATCGACAGACCACTACGACTATCTTATGGATATCTCTAATTGAGTCTTTGCTAAATTTATTCTCTAAGAAATACCCATTAATGTGTATCAATGTCAGTGCATCGTTTCCTCATGAAACAAGGCAAATTCCAACTCTTTGAGGTATATATTATTAGCTCAAATCTATCTGATTTAAGATGTCCTCATGTCTTAAATTTTATAATTTGGAATATTTTAAGATTACGATCATAAAGACTTGTTTCATGATTATTATCATATGCGTAACAAATTTTAGTAGCCTATTGTGATCTCGAGGACTTCATCCAAATGTATTTGTAAATTTAATAATTCACGTAAAATGAAGATGGCCATTTATAAACATATTGATGAGATAGATTGTATCACTAACGAGTAGTTTACGACCCAATATAATTGGCATGTAGGACACAACTCCAACAATTTGCTATTATATGGGTATCTGATGGTATGCATGATATCTTTGATTATATCTCATTTTTATACTTTGTGTAGTGTTTACTTAGATTGATATAAAGTGGTTTAGCTTGTTTATGTACCAATGTGCCCTTTTATCTAATATTGCAAAAGCTTCAATGTGCCACAACTCTTTCATTTTGGGTCATTGCATGTGTGAATCTTTTTTTAATTTTTTGATGAGACAACTCCTCCAAAAATTAGAAAAAAAATGACTCTTCACTTTCTTTCTCTGCACAGCTATACTTTCTCAATCCACGTAATCCAACCATTCTTTTGGCACAAAATAGCTAGTGCATTGGAAACAGTAACACATCCCAAATCAAGACTCCCATAAGCACAAATCCATATGGTAGAAAGCTAATAGAAAAAATGTGAGGACAAGATCATGTATTTAGATCCATGTTCAACCTCTCTCTATCTCTATATCTCTCTCTCTCTCTCTCTCTCTCGCTCCTTCCCTCCCTCCCTCCCTGGTCGAACAAAATGAGAAAAAGGGAAAACACAAATTATTTCGGTTATATTTTCCATAGGTGAACAGAGATGGCTAGTGGCTTCACATTTGCAGCATCAACTTGGTTTTTCTTTCTTCCAAAATTGGTGGGTTTGACGAGAGAGGAAGAAAGGAAGTGCTTTTTTGCTGTCTAGGTTGTGGTGGCATATGGTGTAAATTGAACAAAAACTTGGACACAAATGTAAAATCTCAACAATGGTTTATTTTCTCCACCATTTAATTTAACCGCACAAATTGATGGGTTTGGGCCAACCTCTATTATCCATTCTCGACTTGGGCCTGGAGGTTTGGCCCGGATTAAGAAACACCCAAAGTAAATACAAGCTTATTTTGGTTTATTTAGCCCAAACAGCCATAGTAAACTAACTCATAGTGACGCATAGGGGTTTAAGATAAAAGCTACAAGAAAAATCCTTTCCAAGAATAAAGTGGCACAAAGATGTTCTTGACTAATATTCAATTCCACATCAATTCTCAAGCTTATTATAATATGAAGTTTTGAGCATCATGACAAATAATCCATATGTAAGTGTGTGAGTAATTAGTTTCCAAAACTCACATGTTTTTCGAATGAAGTTGTTTATGACAAAGAAATTCGTCCTAATAATTTTATCGGCCTATCTTTTATCTCGATTTTGATGAAGTAGATTACATTTAGCCAAAAATCAATAAGACGTTGAAATGCTTGTAATGTAGGCTTTGGGTTGGGGTAGAAATATTTGGATAAAGTAACTTAAACCCACAACACTAATCCATTTCCTTCAAGCACTCACAAACTTAATTGGAGGCTTCTTTTGTATTTTAAGCAATCCCCTTTTTAAGGTTGCAAATCTATGTACAAACGATTCAAGATCCCTCAAGATAGAATTCAAATTCGACTAAACTTAATTCAAAATTGAAAAGTTCAATTTTAGATTAATCTAATTAGAACTCAACACATGTGTGAGCTTGATTCATTTGTGGTGCAACCATAATCTCATTTTCTTAATAATAATTTTTAGACAAAAGTTGCTCATCATATTTGATGTCATTTGAGCTTGAAAAAGGCCAAAATAACTAAAAAGCCCTAAAAAATTAAGTTAATGACCAATTTGGTCAAGGATCCAAGTCTCCTATGCATGATTCCCCATGAACCCAACCTGAATTAGAAAGTAGAAGCTAGTTTCCTAACTATGAATTTGACATCTTTTATGGTTTTATGATTTGTACAAAAATAAGTTCCCAGCCATAAATGTGGTAACATTGTGCTATTCTCCAAGTCTTGTTTATAATTTTTATTTCTTCCTTAACCTTGTTATATTTAAGACACGAATTGACTTAAGTATCAAACCTCAACAAGCCTAACGATTCCAAGTCACACCCTTACTTGAGGAAATAAATTTTGACATTTAGGCCAAAGCATTTTATGCTCTATGAATCAATTAATCTGGACCCATCGAGAGCCTACCCTATTTCAAAATTATAACGGGTCTTGGAGGTGGATTTTAATTAGGTTTTATTTTTAAACCATGGCATGCTCCAAACCCGACCCACTAAATAATATATTTTTATATTTATATTTATTATATATGTTTATGTGATGTGTATTTATATATCTTTATATAAAAAAAATATTATATAAATAATCTATATATGAAACATAATTATAATATTGTTATAAATTGAAGTGATAATATTGTATTGATTAATTATTTATGAATTTAATATATATCAAAATAGCATATATGTTTGCTTTTTATAATTTTTTAAGAACAAAAATTTTTGTTAATACATATTATTTTTATTATTTTTAGCATGTTATGGTGATACTTTTTTTTAAAAAAAAAATTAGATATTTTTTAGTAATTTTATATTATAAAGCGGGTCTAGCAAATTTAACAGGTGCAACCCATTTAGTTCTAGGCTTGGGGTTGGATGGATTTTGGGTCTACAAAAATCTTGGCAGGCAGTCTCGAATTTTGGCAATCCGCCTCGAACTTGGACCATGGTTATCCTTAGAATTATTCCAAAACCCTAGTCACTTATCAATATCAAACTCACCATGTTATATCATGTCACTGTGATCAATCCCATTTTCCTTGGTAACTGAAGTTCGTGTTAATGGTTTGAAATCAACAATTCAACTAAAAGACTGACTGTAATCTTGGTAAAACAATATATATAATAAAAATAAACTCAATATGTTGCAATAAATAAACTGCATTTTGATACTTTGTGAAAGACGAAATTGACGGAAAAGTTCCCTATAAAAAAGAATAGGCACTGTGCTAATCTTTTTCTAAAATGCATTTTAACCTCGTACATGGGAAGACAATGGACATTATTTTGAAAAATAAAAGTAAGTTTGATGGCTATTACTTTTTCATGAAGTTTTGTTTTTAATTTTTTTGGTCCATTTCATTTTTGAATTAGCTAAATATAAGTAAGCTTTTACTAAATTCAAGTCATTTTGAACAATTTTGCCTCTAACCTCACACAACCAACCACTCCCCCATAATTCTCATCTCCCTTTCTTTCCCTAATCTAAACACTAACATTCAAAAATTGAAAATAAAAACAAGTTCTCTTCCAACATCTCAACAACAAACCTCTCATTAAACAAGAAATTTTTGTGAGGCAAGTTATTCAATTTTTATGTTGCACTTTTTTGCACGGTGAGTTGCATTTTTATACGGTGCTTTCATGTTTGCTCATTAACCAAGAAATTTTTATATATGCTAATTCTTATGGTTTAAAACAAGTAATTAAACACTTGATATGCTGTTTTGGGCTTGCTGATTAATCACCTAAATTGCTAGATTTGGTTAAAAAAAAAATGGAAGAACAATAGCGGTTTTGCTATTCTTCGTGGGGCTTAAATATCGATCACTACGGGTCGATATTACACCTATGTTTCGCCGCGATTGTGGCATAATGCAATACAAATGCCGCCCTATTTGCGATGGCGTGAAGAACATGGAAACAATGTTTCCCCTTTTTTATTTTTTTTTTTATTATTATTTTTTGGTTTAAGCCGCCCCAAAAGGCGCATCATACAATTCATAAACCACCTTTGTTGCAAAACTTAAAGTACATCCTACAAAAGTTTTTGCGGAATTGCCTTGCTATTCCTCCACTATTGCGGTGGAATATTTTAGTTGCCGCCACATATGACATTGAAGCCACCCCAACTGGGGCTGGATACTACTCGCCCACCAATGGCCGAACAGAGATGAATTTAATTTTTTTTTTGTTTTTTCTTACCCTAATTTTCAAATTTTGCTCGTGGTCTGATCCACTCATGTTACTGTCATTGAATATTAGATAAAAAGAATTTATCAATAAAGTGGGAGAGCTTTTCTTAGATATTTGAATGCTAGGGTTTAAGGAGGGAAAGAGAAGAGAGAATTATGAGGAAGGGGTAGTTGACTGTGTGAGGTTACGGATAAAATTGTTCAAAGTAACCTGAATTTAGTAAAAGTTGACTTATATTTAACATAACCCTTTCATTTTTGACATAGTTAAAATGCAATATACCGTATTACTAATTAACATCTATCTACAAGTGAAGAGAAAGAAAAAATGGGAAAAAAAAATAGATTGCTAAATGTCGGATAGTTTTTACTAAAAGCCGAACATTTAGACAATTTTATCCCTATATGTATTTAAACAATCACCCCAAAAACTTTTT
>JACFYI010003779.1:147241-157616 GCA_014898755.1 Handroanthus guayacan
CATTCGTTTGATTATGCATGTCATCAATTCCATGCTGATGACCTCTAAATGATTCCAGTCTACGCCAGAGCAGGTGACTATTGGGGTCATGTATTATTGTAAGGTATGTACAAATTTCCAGCGATAATGCGGAGAAATGGAAATGTGTAGAGCTGAATCTTGCATTATCTTTTGCTTCTGTTCCTTTTTAGATCTGGGCTGAAAATGTGTAGAATATTGGGTGAATTTTCAGTTTCCTCTTGTTAGTGTTTGATGATGGGACATTCACTGTTGACACGCAATTTTGTTCTCTGTATACAGTATACTTTTGCTTGGCACTTGCACATCTCAGTATGTTTTATCTTCCAACTGTGATTAGTCTTCTAGTGGAGAATCCTGTTTCATAAGTTGAAGGTCATGTTGCCGGTTTCCTTTTCATTTATAGTGTGGTAGCCCTCCCTCTTAAAGTCTTATTTTATAAAAAATTGTCTTGATGTATCAAGATATTCACTTATGCAAGGTTGCATATCTGGTTGGAGGCACAAATTTTTATGTACAATGATGCCCTAATAATTAAGTAATATGTCAAACTTCATCTTAACCACCTGTGTTTGTCATGAATTAGAATACGTAGAGGCGGGTGATTGTGATATAATTTTATGGAAATTGCGCAATGCTTTTAAAAGTTAAGATACTAATGACTGCGCAATATTACTAAGAGGGTGTTTGGACGAGCTTATAAGCTCTTAAAAACATCTGAACTTGTAAGATGTTAAAATGTATTGGGTACAGTTTTTTTAAAAGAGATTTTATTAGCTCTCAAAATAAGATGTTAGGAGCTTATAAGCTTTTTTTAGAAAAGTAAGGGGATTCTAATTTATTTTTAAAATTTTTACACACTATTTATAACTATTTTAATTATAAAATTGTCGTTACTAATATTTTATAAGCTAAAGCGTCTTATTTTATTTAAATATTTGAACAATTTATTTTTAAAATAAGATATAAAATCTTGTAAGCTCAGAAAATGTCGTATAAGATGTAGGAACTTATAAGATGTTTTAAATAAGCTTAGTCAAATACCCTCTAAATTACATCAGCCTCTTAATGTGTTAGGGTTTTGAGTGGATTTTGATAACATCATTCGGAAGTTAATTGAATTTTCTAATATACTTTAACTTTTAGTGTTGGATATAGATTAAATTATTCTTGTTTAATAATTGTGATATATCATAGTAAATATAGAAAATTGAATTCTTGGAAGCATACTTAGTGGTTGTTATTACGTGTAGTTTGGTCTATACAGTTTACACGCTAAGGTGAGGGTTTATTAGGAAATTTAATTAATTTTTATCGAATGACATAATCGAATTCTGTTCAAAGTGAAAATTATTTGTTACTTTGGGACTACGAGGGTTTTTAGTTGGTAAATATCATATTTTCAAGGGTGATAGGAGTAATTAACCATTCTTTCCATTATATAACATTACAAAATCGTACCAACTTTCATGTAGCAATTTTCCGAGTGAGGAGTACTATCTTCAGGATTTTTGTATGCTAGATTTTCACTTAAAACTAGTATTTTTAACACACACTACTATAAGGCTTTGCTATATATAATGATTGGTTTAAAAATTGGATACGACTTCAATACCTCTTAAGATTTGGTATAATTGATAACCCAAAAATATAACTCCTGTTGTTAGCTTAGTGAATGCAAAATTGGACAATGCTTGTGTAATATTATAACTGCATCCTATAGAGATATAATCTACTAATTGAGGTATTACAAGTCGACAATTCTTGTTTATGGTGTCTATTTGTAATATTACACATAGTTGAGACGCTTTTCATTATTAAACTAACAATAAGGAGTGTAATGGTAATTGTCCAAATCCTAAGAAGTGTTCGAGTAATTATGTTGAATCTTAGCAGGTGTTTTGGTAATTATCTCTAGCATCAAAAGGAGACATTAAAAAACTTAACAATAACATTCAAACTATTTGAAAATCAACACTTGCACCATTCAAACTATTTGAAAATCAACACTTGCACCATTCAAACTAAATAACAATCAAACTACTTGAAAATCGACACTTGCATCATTCAAACTAACAAATGCGAAAAAAGGATTTTTATAGATGTTTAGCATTTTTGAATGGGAATAAAAGGTCTGTGAGATGTCTCCAGAAAGAGAAAAGAAAAAAGAAAGAAAGACAAACAGAATGATTGCTAACACTCCAAAAATGAATGAATGAAAATGTTAGATGTTCTTTTACCAACTTTAATAAAAAGGATATATTAATAATTGCAATATTGTAAGTTGCAAAGTTATTAATTCAGTGATAAAAATAATGAAGGATTCCCATTAATTTCACTTAATTAAGGTGGCTGTGATTTATTTTTGAAAAAGAGAAGGATATTAACCCAGTACAAAGAGGAAGAATGGTAGAAAGCCCCATAATACTATCTGATGAGTGTGCGCTTAAAGTTAGGTGCCCGAAATAAATTTTAGAGGAAAAAAATTAGATTTAAATTTTCACTTAAAATGAGTCATTTTTCTTAATTTAATTATATATATATTTTTTTTTTTAAAAAAAAAGAACAAAGAAAGATTCAATATCTATGAAAAAAGATTCAATATCTAAAAAACGTAGTTCAAGTTTGTCGAATTAACAAAATAACTTTCAATATCTAATCTTTTTTATTATTTACATAGGTAGAAAGTAATAAAGGTTCAATTGGTTTTTATATGTTAATTAACATATGTAGCCTTTTTTGCAACTTGGAATTTTGAATATATATTTTCAACTTATATTCAATATATATATTTTACAAGTTAAAAAAAAAAAACACTTAAAAATCATTAACTATTTGTGATTTATTTAAAATATTTATAACTTGGCCGTCGTTATGAGAAGAATAACATTTCTATTTCTATGAAAAATCAAATCATCATATTCTTTCTAAAAGAGTTTACAAGTTTGAAAAAAAAAAAAACAGAAAAAGAAAAAACTTAATTCAGTTGATAAGAAAATTTGAAACTTTAAAAGTTTTAAAGTCTAAAATTTTTTAAGATAATATCTTCTAAATATGCAAAATATTTATAAAACTATATGTTTTGAATCTAATTACAAATAATTTAGTTTGAAACATATAATATATTTCAAATATAAGGAACTGTCTTTTGCAACATTTATAAACTATCAATTTTGTTTTTAAAAGTATCGGATTTTTTGACTTAAATCATTTTAAATTTATGACAACGCCATAATAAAGATATATCTCATTATTTGAGTGAAATTTCTTACAAGGTACATAATATAGGGACTGGATGGAAAAGCTACAGTCTTTAGAGATATCAACGACATGCACTAGATGTAATATCAAGTTCTTATTGTCAGGAAATTTGTGTGCAGAATTTTTTATTGCTAATTCATCTCTTTTGCTGTTAATGGTATGTCCCTCGTGAAAAGGACTTCTAATTTCGAATAGGTAAATATTGTCTTCTCTCAAGGGAGATCCAAGCTAACTCTGGTGGTTCTATAGCCAAAAACAACACTTTCTCAATTTTGTTCATCTGCTCTAATCTAATTCACCTTATGCCAATTGGTGAAAAATCTTTAAATTCAGATGCTTGAAAACAGGAGATTTCTCCTGCACTTTAACCACTCATTGGATGTGGGCGTTGGGGCGCCTATGTTGTTGTGGAATTCTGTTAAAATTTGAGAATAAAGAGATTTTGGAACCTAATAAAGTCTATTTCAAGACCAACTGTTAACTTCTACTCATCAATGGACTGATTAAAAATTGATTTCAGATAAGTCTAGGATTTGTGTACTATAAATAGGATTGGTGTTATTTTGCTTTACCATCTAGAATTAGATCACAAAGTTCATAGCTTAGATCAGAGAATTATCTGAAGAGTTTGATTTTATTTTAGTCTTTCTGTAGTTTTAATTTCATGCTGATGTTCATGTTCATTATGAACATATACTAATGGGTGAATTACAAATTTTCTTTTTCTAGGATTATAAATAAATATTTTTGTATAAGTTAATTCGAAATTATTATTTTTTTGTGGAATTTATAGTTGCTGCGTGGTTATTTCTTCTATCATACTGCTTGCTTTAACTTAATTGTCTGATCACTAATTTAGGTTAATTATCGAAAATCTATCAAAGTCAGGAAGGGATTGTTAATCTTGGCTGTTAATAGAAGAGCCTAAGTTCGATTTATTTGCATGAGATGAATAAATCAATTTGCGTATAAGATCAAAACATATTTGCATGCTTTAGGTAGCCTATTAAGTAGTTCTTGATTAATTTCTGATTTACTTTGAGTTATATAGGAATATATCAAATTGATTAATTAGTAATTTTGATTGTGGCAAACCCGGAAGGGTCTCGTAGTTGCTAATGATGTAGAGTTGATAATCAACAACATTCATAAATCGTTAAGGGGTAATAATAGAGTTATTTCATGTGAATTGAGGATTTCATAATTATAGGCCTTTTTAGATTATTGATTTTGTCTCAAATTCTAACTTTTTAAACTTTCCCACTCCTACTCAGACTCTTACTCTTGGCTTAGTTTAAGTTTAATATTTTGCACATTTGAGATAGGATTTAATCCAATTCCTTATGGGATTTGACAATCTACTGATTCTATATTACTTGGTGCTATACTTGCATTTGTGTGCAGGAATTCAAACAACAAACGGCAGCCCAAAACGTGGGCAAGTTCTGTCCAAGTAACACAGCAGCAACACACAAAAATAATAAACAACAGAAGAACATTAGCAGTAACCTTAGTCAACAGTTTCATCTGCAAGACACGGGTAGGGAGGATTGAAAAACAGTAAAGATTCATTTTTTACACAAAACATGAATATAATAACACAATCATGTGCCTGTGCTCTATCCTCTATAAAAATAAAGCACATAATAAATCTATACCGACATGACATTGTAGATACATTAAATTTGCATCCATTCAAATATCAATTTATATTTTCTATTTATATTTTGGGAATTTAATTAAATCAAATTCCTAAAAATTAAGTAGTTAATTAATTGGTAGTTTGATATATTTCAACGGCCAATCATATGATGCCAGGCCAAGTGTCAAGCCCAAATCAAATCTTGTGAAAAAAAGGGAAGATTCAAAAGTATTTTGGTAAGCCTAATCACATCTTTGTGATTAAGAAAATAAATATCAATTAGATCATACAAGAATCAAATCTTGTACAATGAAGGAAATAAATCATGGTACTTTTGGTAATTCTAATCACATCTTGTGGTTAAGGAAACAAAAACGAATCAAATCATGAAGGGCCAATCAAATCGCGCCACCTCGTCAAGCGATTACGGAAAGACTCCACTCCCTACAAGTATAAATAGGGGTCTTCTTCAAAGCCAAACACAACAATACAAGTCATTCAAGAGAAGAATTGAAGGAAGTCCCAAGAAATTCTCTTTGTCAACTTCAAGGTGTTTTTCGGTGTTTCAGGCATAATTCAAGGCGTTCGTCCCGGAGTTTACTAAAATTTGGCATTTGATTCGAGATCAAGCTACAAAGCCCTCGATCTAACGTCATCGGAAGAGGAATCGGCGATCAAGAAAGATCAAGGCGTTCATTCTCTTTCGAAAATTCAAATTCCAAATCCAAATCTCGAGTTCAAGCCTTGAAGGAAGAATCAGAGGATTACATAGAGATTTTACCCACTTTTACCAAGTTTAATTCAATAATTATTTGTATCTATTTTCTTGTCTTGTAATTAAATTTTGCAGATAAGAAATTGTGTTACAGACATACCAAAAAACAACTGCATAGTAAATAATAAAGGCTTCTACTTCCCATACTTTTGGAGTATTCCTTCCATATAGGATACTTGCGTTCGTATTTATTCACAAAACCCACCTTATTTCATCCCATTGAGGCTTCACAGCCTCTTTCAGTTTATAATTAAGCATATAGAAAACATAATTGCTTGGGTTCTTAAGATTTTGGCGTAACTTATTTTCGTAAACCCTAATTTATGGGCAATCTCAGTGAACAAGTGGTTTTCTCGTCCTTTTTTTTTCACTAAACACTTACCTTTCTTTGGTTCTAAAGATTAAGAGTGATGGAGGAAAATGTTTGGGTTTCTTCTAATTTTCGGGAAGGGGATTCTCAGTTGTTGAAAAAACAATTTCAATGGGTAAGTAAAAAGGTAAAAACATTTTAACTTCTATAATTTTTTTGGGGATATTATTTGCTAAAAAATTGAAGAAAATAGGGGTTCGGATTAAAACAATATGTTTGCCCGTAAATTCAAGCAAGCAAAGCATGTGACAAGATTCTGGCAGAATATTCCAACGGGATAAGTAATAAGATGTCGCCATGTAATTTTCATCTAGTTTAGATGGTCATTTGAAGCATTTTCTACTTTAGGTAACAAAATGCAAAAATGCCTTTAGTCCATATGGTTTAACAAAATTTTCTCTATAATTATATGTGGTTATCCATGGGTTGGTAAAAAGTGGCAGGTAAATGGGAGGCAGGTAAATTCCTTGCATTCTATTGAGATAAGGCCAATTACTTATATTTTTTAAGGATCCATGGGTATGAGTAATTTTTGCCAAGTCTAGCAACATGTATCTTCAATATGTACCCTTAAAGTGTCTTAAACAGAGCTCGTCTGGTAGTATAGTTATCTAACTTGCTTAGATGGCCAAGAAATTAAGGAGCCTCAAACCCTACCTCTTACATTAATATTTTTCAAGGTTCAAAATACGGAGGATTGTGCCAACTTGCACAATAAGCTCTACAGACTTATCCGTCTAGGTATTTCCAAGATTTGGTTTTTACCTAATAAGTAGCATGTTTCGATGTACGGCCCAAATAATTTCCAATAAGATAGAGACACGTATTGTTGATCTGAGGAAGGACCATCCAACTTTCTTGAAGGAGAAAGAAACCTGATAATTTTCCATGACATATTATCTAGATGATATCCGGAACGTTGAGCATTTTCTAGGAGTTAATTTCCATTGTCATATGAAGATTAAATTTCTGGTAGGAGATGCGATAACTGAATTTTAAAAGGTGATTTGTTCACATCAAGAAAAGGCTATGGATGTGGATAATAATTAATAAACTTTTGCACTTAGATTGGGCTACATTAAGCTAGCTGAAGATAGGTGACTGTCGACACGCTAAGGAGACCACAAACATTATATCTCGGCTATATCTCAACCTACTTGAATACTTGATAAATTTTTGGTGAAAAAGTTAACATGTTTGGTTTTTCAATTGATGATTTGTGGCGATTGATCCCAACATCTGATTTATCATTTGGATGTGGATTGAGGCCGTTATACAAAAGAAACAACACTTTAGCAAGAACAAAGATCTCATAATATAGTAAAAAGAGCAAAATACAAAAGAAACAACACTCTAGCGTGGACAAAGACTTGATAATAAAGGAAGAAGAGTAGAAGTTACTAGAAGCAGGTATTATCAGGGAAATCTAGTTCCCTGAGTGGCTATCTAATGTGGTTTTTGTCCCCAAATCGACAGAAAAGTGGAGGATGTGTGTAGATTTCACTTGAACAAGGTATGATATAAGGACTCATATCCTCTTCTATGCAACGCGGAGTAGAATCATTGTAGACGTGGTGAAAATGAGGGCAAAGTAAAAGAAATAATGATATGAAGTTCTTGGAATCTCGAGATAGAAATATCTAATCGTACATCTCTGTCATATGAACATGTGTACAAGTCTCGCATGTTGAGATTAGGTTAATGATTATGGTGGAAGATAAAGCAAATTATCGCCAATTAGGTTTGAGATACTTCATCATGAACCTTTAACTCTCATAGCTCGGCATCCAGGCTATATAAAAAGAGGAGGACATAGTGTCACGAAGATTCTGATGAAGCCAATAACAGAAGTGGCAAGCTAGGTAAATGAAACTGTTAGGCCCAGTAAGACGTTATGGGCCAGCTTATACCATATCATTAATAGCAAGGGTTGTGGAAAGACTTCAACATTAATATGATGAGTTGATGAACTAATTCTTGCTAATGCTTTAGGAAAATGAAAAGCCGTCTTTATTGTCATTTATTGTAATAAGTGGCAATCATTTAGTGTTATGTTTAGTACCTAATATTAGGAAAGTTAATTTTCCAACCTATAAAGATTCTCTTTTCTTAACAGTTTTATTACCCAGACCATTTAGGTTATTGAATGAACTATAAGCTATTAGGGTTGGTGTTAGCCCCTGAAGCATCAGGAAGGCCTAGCACCACAAGATTGCGTGCTAGCGGATGACGGGTAAACACGTAAAGTTGTGGACAATTGCAGATTTATGATGCATAATTGTCGGACAACGAGCACGTAGACTTGGTGTTGTGCGCATGTTGCCTATCGGGTGCTGGATGCGTGGTTTGGTGCTGCATGTGCGAGACAAGGGATGCCAATTGATGATAGGCATGTAAGCTGCATGCTACGTGCACGACGGGCATCGGGTACAGGAAAGGATGAAAGCTAAACAACAAGGAAAGACTTAGACATGATAAGCACGACATCATGCGAAAGAAAGTTAGATTGTGCCTAAGTGATGGCACGATGGGCGGAAGCCCAACACGCTTATGTCGAGTGACGAACACCTGATGCACTCGCCCAATGGGCAAATAGACGAAAAATAACAACAACATAAGCTTGTGGCTGGATTCAACCAAAGATGGAACGTCGAAGAATCCAAGCGAGACAAGAATTCTCCATCATGTGGGCTAGTTAGGAGAATTAGTTTAAGAATCCTATCTCTGGTAGAATTTGATCATTCCTTGTAATTTTGGGCTTTATCCACTATGAATCCTTATTGGATTAGGATTTAATTCGGTGCTTATATAAGGCCAATGACCTCACAACTCAAAATTTGTGTTCTATAGAGGAACAATTAAGTATTATATGAAGGTATTGGCTTCTTGTACTTGAAATTGAGGAATAAAATATAAGATTAGGAGTTTCTCTCGTATTCATTGTGTCTATTTATTATTACATTTGTGTGTGCTGTTTATGTTCAATAATTCTCTCAAACTCTCAAAAACCAAACACTTTTTGGGTAGATTGAGTGAAGGCTGACTAGTCATTGAGGAGACTAAACCGCACAGCGAACAAGTTTTAGGCGAAAAATTTGTCTAAGTACAAACCTTCTGTGACAAATGGGCATAAAGTTGGAAAAAATGGATCTAAATCCTATGCTAATTGACAAGAAAATTTACGGTATACAGAAAAATTGCATCTATTAACTATAGCCTCTTTTGAATTTAGTCCATTTTGTTTTGAATTTAGCACATTTGGTCCTTTTAATTATATTTTTTCACACATTTGGGCTGAAAATTGGGCATTTTTGACATTTGGCATCCAATTGCCATGTCAGCCTATTTAAAATGCCACATTACCCCTTTAAGAAAATGCCACATCATTGATTAATGAAAATGCCACCCTTTCCATTATCAATTAGTAAAAGAAAAAGGAAAAAAAAGAAAAAGAAAATAAAAGATAGCAACTTTTTTGCCAAATAAGAAAAACGCATATTTTGAAATGAAATAAAGACAAAAAAAGTAAATTGTCATTGCAAAATTCTAAAAATGTGTTTGAAAGATTGATTCTTCGAGGCAAATGACGACAAAAAAAACCCTAATTCCATCTTGAGAGATTTATTGAAGAAAAAATCCACAACCCATTTTGCAAAAAAATGAGAGAAAATCCAGATCCATTTCACAAAATAAGAGAGAAAACCCAACATTGTTGTACCGAAATTCGAAAATTGAAAGAAAAAGAGCGAAATCTCTGTTGAAATGTGAAGAAGCAGTGAATCTGGAGACTAATTGAAGATTGAAGATAACGACTCGACCACGTAAAGATTTACAGTTGCCACCCCCTATTTATGGTAAGGTTCCCTAAACTTCTTCTTAATATGAAAATTTTCAGTGTATGTTGAAGGTTTTGAATTGATGTGTGTTTTCTTGCTTTTGTTTTTGATGAAATTTCTTACTGGGTTTTCATGATATACTATGTGGGGGTTTTATATTGGGTTTTAGGGCTTTGGATTTCACGTGTGGTTGTGTCTGAGCTGATGGTAATTTGGTGAATTGCCTTTATGGAATCTTGCTGCATTTATGGAATGTTGATGCCTTTATTGTTCTTTGTGATTTGTTTGATTTTGTATTTTTAATTGTTCTACGTGATTTATTGTGTCTGCATATATTTAAAACAAGTTGATGGTGGTAGTCCCTTGTAACATTATTGAAAACGTTTTGGAATCTCGACTTTGATTTCTTTTTTCACTATTCACATGTGTTTGGCTTTTTCTAATGTTTTGCATTGTTTTTTTTTTTTTTTTTT
>JACFYI010003779.1:212985-239391 GCA_014898755.1 Handroanthus guayacan
TTAAAGCGAAATATTATCCAAATGGCACTTTCCTAAATGCCAAACTTGGACCAAGACCTACGATGACGTGGAGAAGCATCCTTGTGGGCCGAGTATTATTAGCTAAGGGACTCAGATGGAGAATTGGCAATGGGAAGACAGTCCGCATTTGGGGAGAGCCTTGGCTTCTCTCTACTGACCATGATACTATTATCACATCATGCCCTGAAGGAAGTGATAGCCAAACTGTCTCGGATCTTATGCATGATGGAACGGGCACATGCGATGAATTGCGCGTGCGGACGATGCTATGGAATGTGGATGTGGAACGATTGCTTAATACCCCAATAGCCTCGTTGGGGCAAGAGGATGCCTTGGCCTGGAAGCTCACAAAGAGTAGGAAATTCACGATCAGCAACTGCTATCACCTTGGACTCCATGAAGTCCCTCATGCAGCGTTTCAACACACATCTGGCGCTAACGACTCACATGAGTTCCAGTGGAAGATGATATTGTCAGTGAATGCGCCAAACAAGATCAAAAATTTCCTTTGGCATGTTGCTCATAATATTCTCCCAACCAGGTCTAAGCTACTAGAACGTAACTTGGTTTTGACAGCGGAGTGTCCGGTCTGCTGGAAATGGGAAGAAGACGTTCACCATGCTTTGCTCATGCTCCTTTGCACAACAAGTTTGGGAATTCTCTGGACTTCAGCTGGACGTTTTATCAATCCCGTTTACGAACACCCGAACCTGGATTTGGAATATTCAAAGACACCTAGACGATGAGGACTTTGCTTTTTTTGCTATTGTTTGCAGGGCCATTTGGCTGAGTCGGAATAACCGAGTCTTTAACACCAAACCTGTGACTACTTTAGATGTGAGCAACCAAGCGAAACAACTCTTTGTGGAGTTCCAGCATATTAATGTTAGGGACTGTGAGTCTGTTGGGTAATGGGAGGTGGCTCCCGCTTTGCTAGGCCTTAATGTCTTGCTGTTTTTGTGACTGTTCTGTCTGGTTTTCAGTTATATATATATATATATATATCTTTGGTTTTTCTTCAAAAAAATAAATAACCGTAAATTGGCAGATTTCCAGCCCCCAGCTTCTAATGCGAAGGTTTATTCTTTGACACTTGCATACTACATATGATGCAAGCTACAGGGAGGAAACTATCAAGCAGGCTGTGGGAAAGAAACTCCTATCCTAAGTTTGAGCCAATTGCTTGTTAACTTTGTGGTCATACCATACCCGCCAAATCATTGTCTCCTTATTTTCTTTCTTAATTCCAACAAATATGCTCCATAATAGGAGCCACCCTCAATCAAGCAAAAACATGAACCCGAAAAAAGTAATGCCACTTACAAAAGCTAACAATTGGATACTTGTTATTGAGCCTAACTTATCACTCCATATTTCCTTCTTCTGTTTCTCTAAATTCCAGTTATGATGGGATTTATACATTAAACATTTTCTTGAAACGTGAGCACTTATAGTTTATAAAATCAACTCAAGGTGATCTTCTTGTGACTTCAACTCTCTCAGCTTCTAACTACACAAACATAGATGGTGATACCCCAGAGCTTGCCTGCCCTAAAGCTTGGCATTGCATCAAACTGGAGGGAAAATGCAAACCTCAAATAGGACAGCATAAAAATTTGAGGGCCAAATCCCAATAGGTCCCGTTTCAGAGTTTTATAGCATTGTTGTTCATTTAGTTTACAGTATAAATTTCAGTTCCGACTCAGATACACACAGTTTTTCCAATCAGTGCCCTTCGATTCACTTTCAGGCAGCCAAAATTGGTTGTGACGACCCAAGTAACATATCGGGATAAACTATATATGTATATATGTATATAAACAAATAAATAGATAAACTAAAATCAAATAAAAGATAATAATGAAATAACACTGAATCTTACATGGCCGTGAGGTTCAATATGCCAAATTCGTGCCGTCTGATCAACCGAACCGGATGCCAGTTTCGTGCCCGCGCAATTCCATGCCACCGAGTGCACCTTTTTAATCGCATAAACACAGTAGTATTTTTCATTTTAATTCCACTGAGTATACTAAAATGAATTGAAATTGCAGAAACAATAAATTGATAGAAACAATAAATTGATCTCCATAAAAATGCAGAGTGAAAGACGTTATTTTATTAGGGTTTAAAAAGGGAGGCTGTACCTTCTTCTTGTGGCCTTGGTACTCTCTGCTGTAGAGGGTTTTGAATGGTATTGTCTCCTCCATAATAATTGACAGCTCCTACGTTCGCTTCTATTGCTACTTCTATCCAAGTGAAAAAGGTCGGATGGGATGCTCCTTTTTCTTTTTCTTTCCTTCTCTTGTTATTTTCTTTAACTGGAAATGTGAGAATGCATTTGCTTGTAGTTAGGTTTTGTTAAAATAATTTAGGGTAAATGACTATAGGAGCCCTTTGAGTTCACCTTAGAAATACTTTACTCTCTATAGTGTTTTTTTTAATCTTACAATCTCTAAAGTTAAAAATTTGTGTCAATCTTCTCATGATTGTTAAAAATTTGTGTCAATCTTCTCATCAAAAAATAAAAATAAAAATAAAAAATTGTGTCAATCCAGTACCTCAATGAAATTTTCGGCGCGATTTTGACCAAAAAAAATCACATGTATTGCAAGTACCAATTTTTTTAAGAATTTTTTGCATAAACACTCCCGTGAAATTTTTAATTGGCATGAACCCCCTATTATTTTAATTCGCAACAACCTCTTCAATGATAATTAAATGCTGCTCACTTCACCCAAAGCTTGTCTAATTGTTGACCAGATGCAAAGTTTCATTAATACCTTCATTTTTTTTTTCTTGCAATGCATTATAATACAGGGAGCATTATAGCATTAATTTTAATATCTCTTAATTCTACCATTTTATCTAACTAATGAAGGACATGTTTTTAATTTGCATATAATTATTTTTGGGAAAATATATTTTCATAGAAATAATTTTATTTTCATCGATAATTAACCTGATATAGTGACATTAGTATATTCTATTCCCTAGAAAACATAAAAGGGAAAAAGGAAAGAAGAAAATTCATTGTAATTGAAAACATTATAAAAATTCCTCTTTCTTGTAACAAATATAACACTTTTTAATTATTTCTTCTTACTTCAATTTATGTATACATTACTGAAGAATACTCTTTTATGTAATTATTCTTTTTTTCACACAAATTTAGAACAATAGAATGGAAATAAAGTTTTTTAAGATTAAACATCATTAAAATGAAATTCTTCATACGATGTAAATAATTACAAAATTAATACATGTCCATTTGAAGTTACTTATAACTCTTAATCCTTTTCTATTTCTATGAAAATAATTATCGTTTAGACATCATCAAAAATTCAGAGTATATATTTTTTAATTTAAGTATTTTTAGTTCCTTCAATTTTATTGAAGAATTAAAATATGTAGTTTTATATTTAACTCACTCACTAAAATTTATTAGGTAATACATAAGTGATTTATTCAATATTATTTGTAAAATAAACAAATCACTATTGATGATATGCATTAGAAAAAGTAAGATTAATTGGGTTGATTATATTTGTAAATTGTGAAGACAGAATTTAAAATCCTATTAGATGGGATTAAGTATTTATTTATAAGATTTTTGTTGAGAGACTAACAAATTATTTTCCTAAACGAACCATATAACTTTGTGCAATTTCAATAACGTCAACATGCAAAATGAATTTCATCGTAAAATTTATATAAATATGAAATAAACAAAAAATAAAAATAATGCAAGTTATATAAATTTAAAAACCATCAACCAAAAATATTTGCAAGATTATTTTCTAAGTGTAGTCCCATTTTCATCATATATTAGAAATTATTTTATGTGCACATTAGAAAATTAATTTTTAGTATTTTATTTCAATGAATCATTTCTTTTTTAAGAGAAAATGCTAAGCTTTTGGCGCCATGAATAGGGGTAATTTGTCTTTTAAACATCAAAATTCCAAAACCACTCACATTCATAGCATGCGCATTACATCACTTGGGAAGAAGGGCCTTCATTGCATTAACTAATTAACATAGAGGAGGTTGTTGCTAATTAAAATAACGCATGGGGTTTTTTGCCAATTAGAAATTTCATATGGGGTATTTATGCAAAAAGCTCATTTTTTTATAGTGATGTTGTCAATTTCTATATTCAAGAACTAGTTTAAAACGAATTTGTAACATCAGGGATGATAAGGTGTAAAAGGAATTTGTAACATCATGGAGGTAAGGTGAAAAAGAGTACTACTATAGGGACTAAAGTGTTTCTAATGTAAAACTTAAGGGACCTTTAATGTCATTTGCTCATTTTATTTTAAATCATACTTTCAAAGCTTATTTTCAAAAAAATAAATAAATAAATAAATAAGCTTTATTTTATGTTTTTCCAAATAAAATATTGAACCGATATTCCAATTCGATTAATTAATTTCACAACTATTAATATATAATGGAGGATAAACATTTAATTCTAGAAAAACAAAAAGTTACAAAAATAACTTCATAAAGCATACCCAAAACAATATCATCTATAAATACTATCGTCCACTGCCACTCAGTATGTCTATATAAAATTAATCATTAATCAATACATAGTTCATATTTGGTACAATATAATGCATGCTTGATTAATGTGTATTTAGTAATTAAAATATGAAGTACATTTTGCATAAATATATAATTTAATATAAAAAGATAAAATAATAGGTTATAAATTTTTATTGAATTGTGGGTGATTGTAAGAATATTTTAATATTAAGAGATATTTTCGACATAACACATTAAAATATACTACCAAAAGAACTACCTAAGGTGTTACTTTATATAGAGTATGGATAACATTAAATAAATTTTACTTATTGGGGTTAAAAGTTTAAAATGGTTAGAATGAAGTTATAATGATAAATTATTATTGCATTTTCAATTACATTTTAGTTAAATTTCAGCGTTGGATGTTCAAGCCTAGTAATTATTTGATGTTTCTCTTTTTTTATTTTTTGGAACAAATTTTTTTATGTTATTTTCCCTCGCTCCATTTTTATAGCTGAAAATAGAAGTTTGCTAGCAAATGACAATGGTGAGAAGAAATAGTTTATTTCCCATAAAAATCAACCACCCATGCCACTTGTTAAGAGGGACTTAAGTGGTGTTAAATAAAAACTTGAGGGATCAAAGTATAACTGAAAAATATTAAATTGATAAAATTGCCCTAAAAAAAACTATTTTTCAGCCAAAACTGCCCTAAGAAATAAGTACACAAAATTAGTGCAAATCAGTATATGAAAATTGATTCTTTTTCAATCAAGGAATCATTATACATTCAATCAATACATCATTGCAAATTTACACATCGTTGACATCAATAATCACAATACAGTAACTAATATAGAAAACTAACATCATTCTATTATACATAGAGGAAAAGACAATAATATAATATTAATCAAATAATTTGAGAATAGACTTTTTTGTTATATTCCATACGCGAATTAAACACGCACAAAGAAAAATGTAACATATCCTTGTCTGGATTTATTGTCTAGTTCTAAGTTCCAAATTTTCTATAGTAAAATTAGAATTCAATTATCAAATTTTTAATTAGTGAGAATTTAATTAATGTCATCAAATATCATGCATTATTGCTTGGATGTTGACTTCAAATCTCTCAAATAATGAAACAAAACTTTGCATAATTAGAATAATTTAAGTCCACCAATGACCACACTTGAAATAGACATTTCTTATTAAATATAATAAATGAATTTAAAAATATTCAATCAACCTCCGAAATTCATGGGCATCACAATTACAATTTCATTGATATATATCCTACGGGTTGTGCATAAACTCTTAAGGCCGTATATATATATATATATTATATTTGAAATAGTATTAGTCCCTATTTATATTTTACAAATAAATATTCATGTACTAAATACTTTTTTTAAAATTTTTATTTATAATTAAATGTAGTTACATATATTTCTAAAATAAAATAGAAAATAAAACACTTATTAGAATGCATGATATGACGTAGAGTTAAATAAGCTTACTCATCCATTTTAAGGTAAGACCCAAAAAAAAAAAAGAATTAAAAGTTTGGATAAAACTATTTCATCTCATGCTGACTTATATACTTTCCAATGATTTTTGAATATTTCATATCTTAAATTCAACTAAATTTCTTTTCCTAACTTAATTCAGTAAAGTATTTTATTTAATTGTAATATAGGATAATTTTACATTTTAAACTCTCATTCAAAACCTCCATACTTGTTAAAAATAAATATCCTAAATTAGAATGGAATATAAATGTTAAAAAGAAATACAAACCAAATAATAATAATAATAGCAAAAAAAGAATAAAGGAAGATAGAAAAGTCAAAGTCAAGAAATTAGGTTAGATACTTGTCGCAGATCCCATGATTAAGGCTCAATCAATGCATTTCGATTCGCGACCACTATAGGCACCTGCAGTTGCATCCAGGGCCACCCTGCCTCACGACTAATTTCGTTTTTCTCAATATCTTAAAATTCACCCTTTTTCCATCTTGGGTAAAATTATTTACTACAAAAGAAATTGAGTGAAATCTCCGTGGTAAAAATCTCTCCGGTTTAGCATTTCTCAAACAAAATCAAACGTCTTCTTTCTACCTACTTGCATTTTCAACCTATCCATCAAAGAATATTTTCCCGAAACATTCAAAACTGAAATAAATATTTTCTAAACTTTTTTAAAATATAAAGATGACTCTATAGTTTTTGGTCGGGCCACAATTTTTAAATTACAATATATATGTAATAGCAATTATGCATGCAATTTGCTTACGTAAAGTATTATATTGGTAATATTTATTTAATTGTAACTTATTTTTTCAAAATGAATAGAATATGAAAATTCAGTATCCAAACTGTTATTTAGAGTCTAAACACAAAACGGTTCTCTTTTTCATAATACTTACAACTATATATGCAGTTCCTATATTTATCAAATATTATTCAATAATATTTTTAAGAATATTTTATTTCTTTCAAGTGAATACATCATAAAAATATGAAAATGAAAATATATGATCATTCAAAATATTAATGAAAGAACCATAGTATACGAGTAGTTGTAGTTAAAGATAATGGAATGGTGATTATAGTTAAGATAGTAGTATGACTGTAATTATGACTGATAGAATTAAAAACCCAAATTCTAACATCCAATTTGTCATTTTAAACATAAAAATGCTTCCCTTTTATAATAACAGAAAGTATAGATATTAGGGGCGCAAACAAACCTAGCCAGTTTGTAAGCTTTTTGAGCCAATTCAAAAAATGAGTTGAATTGAATTCAAGATTTTCGAACTCGAACTGAGTGGAACTGAATTTCAAATCTAATTCGAATCTAATATACATATCTTTGTCCGACAGACTCACAAGCCTTTATACATTTGTTTAGCAGTGACGTCTCCATCTTTTTATAGTAGAGGTGCAAGTTTCGAGTCCCATTAGCAACATGTCGGTAGTTGTCTACTGTATGGTAATATTTAGTTACTGAATGTAATTACTTCTCTTATTAATAATAATAATAATAATAATAATAATAATATCCTAGGTGATAAATCTAGAAATTTTGTAGCCCAAATTGTCAGCAGCTACAAATTAGGTGTTGGACAACCAAAGGATAAGCAAAGCTCGAAAACCACTACACATCTAACGACATAAAACCGCTATTAAATTTCAGTCCATTTTCCTCGACAACAAACCGGAAATTCTTAGCCCGTGGGCTCTCGACGATTGGATTTCACTTTCATCTCTCTCTCGATCTCATTCATTCACCACTCAATAAATACACAACCCTTCTTCCATTCTCTTCGTCTTGTTTGCCTTTGTTCCGCCGACGCCGCCACCTTGATTGATTATTGTTGTCAACAAATCCGTTACTTATATATACCAGTTCGTAAGGTAATCGGCGGTGATCATCATCGCCGCGTAAACGATGGCGTCGGGAAGGTACATGGCGTACTCACCGTCTCCCTCCGCTCCTCACTCTCCTCACATCGGAGCGGGCAGCGCCGTTGCTGGAGGTATCCGCGCCGCCTCCGCGCTTGTAGAGCAGGAAAAGTAATTTTTTCTTCTTTTTAATATCATTTCGAATGGGTTTATAAGTAAATATTAAGAGAAGATCTTGTGGAATCCAGTAGTTTTTTTTTTCTCCCTTTTAAATGTGCTGGTCTTGTTATTAAATCGCGTTGTATTTCGCGTGAAGTCAGCTCTGGCTAGATCTTTATTTTCTATACTTCCTTTCCTGTTTCTTGTTTTAGATTTACAGTGTAGTTTTATTTGTATAGGTCGATTGATATTTGCTTTTGTCTATAGTTTCGGTTTATTTAGATTTCTATGACCTGTTGAACATGACCTTTTGCTTTTACAGTATCATGTCATAAATATTGTCAACTTAGGTGTTCGTGTGGTGGAGTGTCTTGGACCCTTGTATTGTGTCATTATTTGGTTGCTTTGACATCTCTCGGAGCTGATATGAGAATTTTCGTCAAGCAATTATTTGATAGTGTGTCCAAGGTTTCTGTAAGTGCAAGTTGGATTGGCATCCTGTAATTTGAGAAGTTGGAATAGCTGTGGCCTACAATTGACACCAGCAGATCTCCATGGTTCCTATAACATGCATGATTATGGTATCTGTATCTTTTGTTGTGCCTCATTTGATATGAACAAAAGACAGCCTAGATATAACAAACTGTATAGAGCCTTGATATGGATGTGAGCAAAGGTTTGCTACACTCTCAATCCAGAATAAACTCATCTTGTTTTGAGACATGTTTTTCACAAGTGCATTTTATTGAACTTAATCATCTGAGGCTCTTATTAAAGTTGCCATTGTTGCTAATTGAAAACGCTGATGATGTTACACTTGTTGCAACTATTGCTGAAAATGTCATAAAATTGCAAAACTGACAGGTATCTCTCGGAATTACTTGCTGAACGCAACAAACTTGGTCCCTTCATGGCTGTGCTGCCAAATTGTTTTCGTTTGCTGAGCCAGGGTGAGTTTATGATTCAACAATTTTTGTGGCTCTTGCCCAGAAACTGCTCATAGAAGTACACAGGAATATTTGTTTTACATGATTTAAAATACAAACTTAAGAAATAGCAAAGAAGAAGGATAGATGATAGCTCAAGTCACTTTCCCCGCCTATATGCTGAGTCACCTAGTTTTAGTAGTTAGGTTGACATAATACTGGATAAGCATATAGCCCCATTTTTTGAGTAAAATTTGCTCTACGGGTGTGGGTCACTAGAGGACTTGAGACAGGAATTTCTGTGTAACTTATGTTAAAATGTCTTCTGTATTTCATAGCATCTTTTATGGCTTAGTTTACTAAAACTTTCTCTACATTTCTTTTTATGTGGTTGGCTTGTACAGACCTCATCAGAAGCTTGGCTAAAAGGTCTTGATTTTTATATACTTATTTATTTATCTTTTATGGTTGGAGGTGAGTAGCTTAGATACATCACCTTATCCCTGGGCCTGATGATGCTAATTGCCTTGGTGGCATATGTGAACGCCACCTTTGATCCTTTTTATTACTTCACTTTTGTTCCAAAAGACCTCATCTTTCCAGGTAGAGAGCTCAAATTTCATGGTGTGGTTTTTTTTTTTCTCCCTTCCCCCCTTCCCCCCTCTCTCTCTAAGAGGATCAAGGCTGGTTACCCCACTCTTCATGTCACAGGTGTAGGTTGCTTAGCTTAGAGCTTTATATGATTGACATATCTAACAAAGAATCCAACTTGGGGATCATGAGGGTGTTTAGCTAAGATTATAAGGTCTTTAAAAGATATTATAATATGTTGTAGAACGTTTGATGGACATTTCAGGAGCTTATCAAATTCTTACCAGTGTGCTGCGTCACATGTCTTGGAAGGGGCATTATAAATTCATAAGTCGTTATAAATTCATAAGTTGTGTTAGCTGGGAGCTAGCGGACTGAGAAGAGTGGTGGGTTGATGATGTTTTCTATTATTGTTTCTGTATGTTCTATGGTGAGATGAATTTTGGCTCCAGAATTTATCCCCAATACAGGGGAATGATGGCCTAATGAGCGGTTTAATAAATGCTATTACTCTTTCTTTACACTTTGTATAGATGGGAATCAAATATGGATCAAAAGAAGTTGTTCTTGGTTGATGTTTTTGCAAGAGATATTGTCCACTGAGTATTACGAGCTTTGATTTGAGCAACGTGCTTTAAAGAGAGGAACTGACTGCCTTCTTTTCATGATTGATCTTTCCAAAGACAGCGCATATTTTGTAGTTGGTGATCAAGTAGATATTTCAAGAGGTTTTAAGAGCCACCAATGTTCTTTTAGATTTTATTTTCAAGTATGTTTACAATGTTTATCGGCGCTCAATAGGTCCCTGAAGTGGAGTAAAATCTTATGCATCCAATTGCTATTGTAATTACCCCTGTCTCAGTTAAGTCGTGGGCTGTGGTTCAATTCAAAGTGAATTTAGGTGCATAGACAAAATAGGGTTGAAAAAAATGGATATGGTGCAGAAAAGAAAGGGCAAAGTATTGGAGTGCTTCAATGCGTAAGACTATATGTTTGACATTCATCTTCAGATGTTATAAGATTTAACGATTGGGCTTTAGATAGTAACTTAATGACAACTTTGTTCGGAGGATCTATTCTTATCAGTTCCTTGAGTAACTTTTTTCTGTGTATTTGGTTATGATGGGTTGGTTCCCCTTGCTCCAGAATCACTTTAGCATTTTTTTCTCCCTCCGGATGTATGGAGGACATTGCACCACAAATTTGTGGCAATTTAGACCAAGAGAAAACTTGGGGAAACTGCCATATACTCTTTCCCCTTATGTCAGCTGTCTATGACAGTGGCTGAACTATGAGTTTTTAATACTTCAGTCAAGTTAGGAACTAAAATAATATGTTTCTTGGACATTCCTTATTTATTTGTTAAACATCTTTTAAATTTACCAGATCTCTCCTTTTTCTTTTTTCTCTCTTTTTTTAAATCATACATTCTTCTGAATGGACACACAGATTTTTAACTAACCTGTTAACAGTCCGTGTTGTCTGTCCATATTGTGGTGACTGCTCGCTCATTTCTTAACCAATGCTAACTGGTACATCTTGTTCTTGAAAATTGACCTTTTTGAAGCAGAAATAATGCGTGTAACCACACTGTTGGAGAATGCATCAGTTTTAGAACAAAGTGGGCTTGAACATGCAAGCCCCCTGGCTTCAGGAGGAATATATTCAAATGGAGGAGCTAACATGAACAGATGGCCATCACCATTTCAATCAGAAGTATGGATACTAACCATTAACATAACCTTTTCTTTGGTCTAATTTTTTTACTGTTTTCAGAAGCACTCAAACAAAATCTTTCCAGTTCATCCTAACTTTATTATTTCCCTGTGGTGCTGTTGAGTTCCCATTTTTGACTGGTAGTTTGAATCTAACAACTCCAAAAATGATATAGCATCTGCTGAGTATATCAAATATGGAATTTTTACTCAATAGTTAAATTGGCATCTTTTTGTAACAATATTCTGACATTCCACATAGTACTTCGACTTGAGAGCGCCTATATGTGGTATTTTGCTGGTTTCTAAAATGGATGATATTCTGTTCATTTCAAATATAATTTGAAATTTAGTATTTGGCTGATCAAGTGTTTTGGTTGTTGACATCTAACAAACTTCTTGAAATATTCTTGTGCTAACAAATGTTGTCATTCAGTGCAATCATGAGGCTATCCGGGTGTTGAAATTTGTTCGACACTGAAAATGTGTCTCAGATATACAATGTTTTGTTTTTCGGGTTGTCACGCGTCTATTTTTCCTTGTATGTTGGCATGCCTGATAATTCCATTATTTGATCTGTTGGACTGTATGTATCTTTTGCCCTAAGACTCTTAATTTTAAGATGGTTTTGAGATTTTTGTTCTCTCAGTTTCCATCAATTGAGAAACAATACGACATATAACATATGCTGGGATAAATATACCGCTGCAGTACTTCAAAATCTTGCTCTGTTAATGTTTTGCTTCACAATATCTGGAATTACATCATGCAGATGCCGGGTTTAGTACAGCCTTCTGCACGAAACTGGCTTGGTTCCCAAGGTAGCTCATCAGGTCTTATAGTCAAGCGAACCGTCAGAGTTGACATTCCAGTTGATCAATATCCTAATGTAATAATTCCCTTTTCAAATTTGTGTTGGCCTGTTGTGAGTGTTCTTTCCACTTTCGGCATTCTAAATGAGTCGTTTATTGTCTATGGTGTTGCAGTACAACTTTGTTGGACGCCTCCTCGGCCCTAGGGGAAATTCTTTGAAACGAGTTGAAGCAAATACAGATTGCCGTGTTCTTATCAGAGGTCGTGGCAGTATCAAGGATCCTGCAAGGGTAATTTGGATCTGGCCTTAATTGCTGATTCTATTCATGAAATAGCATCTATGGTGCCAACATTGTTTTGTCAATAACCATCTGAAAACAGCAATGGTTTTAAAAATTATTTTCCGTCATATTCCCCCTTTTTCTGGTCGGGACTGGTCCGTCTTGGAAAATAAATTAATTGATTGTAAATAGCAATTTGGAACTTCTGTGTGGCCATTGCTGAGGTTGTTTCAGTTGATGAGTATATGTTCTCATTAATATAGTCTAGTTTCTTTTATTGAATCCTGTGAATTCCAAGTATCTTGGTGCTGGGGCTGAAACCATCCTCCAGATGGTTACTGCTATATTTGCAACTCTAATTTGATTCCCTCTTTGTGTGGACTTCTCTCTTTTGTTATTAATCTTTTGGCTACAAAAGTAATTAAAGCACGCATATTGTTTTAGCTAAAGCAATGTGTTTTTTCAATTTGAACTGAAGGAAGAGATGATGAGGGGAAAACCAGGATATGAGCACCTGAATGAACCCCTTCACATACTTGTTGAGGCAGAGCTGCCAGTTGAGATAATTGATGCTCGTCTAATGCAGGCGCGTGATGTACTTGAAGATTTGCTGAAACCAGTTGTAAGTGTCATTCCACAATCCAAAATTACCTTCTTTAGCAGCACTTTCCCATTTTCTTCTTATATTTCTAAAAATTCTACGTTTAACTCTTAATTTAACCTTATGGGATTTTGCATTTCTTGTAGGAGGATGAAACTCAAGACTATTATAAGAAGCAGCAGCTACGAGAACTTGCAGCGCTCAATGGCACCCTTCGAGAAGAAGCCTCTCAAATGTCTGGTTCTGTATCCCCCTTCAACAACAGCCTAGGCATGAAGAGGGCAAAAACTAGGGGGTGATGTTCGGAGCTTTTATATGTTCATCTCTGCCAGTGTAACAGCAGTTCCGATGCCTGAGGTCTTGCTGTGTCAGCGGATGCATCATCAAACTTCCGTCGGGGCACTGGCACCATTAAGCGCCAGTTCAAACCCGTCTCTATATGATATAAGGTGTGCTTTTGTTATGCTTGGAGAAGATTTAGTGTCAGTGTGTTGTTCTTATGGATCATCTGGGTGAGGGTCCTGAGTTTTGTCTGTCGTTTGGGCAGTTTGGTCAGGGGGTCTTCTCTCCTCAAACATTATTGCATTATTCTTATTTACTGTAAGCTTGTGAAGTGAGTTTTGTAAGCATGAGAAATTTTTGTGATGTAATTTATATATACCATACTAAATGAGGCCAAAATGAATGGTAGTAATGTTTATCTTAGATGGCTTGGAAATGTTACAGTCATGAGCACAAATATTACGTATTGTTTGTAGTTTGCATAATGTTAGTCATGACCACAAATATTACGTATTGAACATTGTTTCATGAATCATTTCTGGGGTTTGGATTATCATTTAAAATGTAATTGGCCATTCTTCATGCCATCTATGGTGTTATTTGGATTGTTTACTACCGTAGCCCATTTAAAATAGTAAATAATCGACTCTTTCCAATTATTTATTTATTTTTAAAATATCCTTAGAGGGCAAGGGGACAAGACTGGCAGATAAGAGTTTTACCAAAAAGGAAAATTATTTATGTGTTAGTCATACTAACAACCATTAGTAAATATGTCATGTGAAAATGGCTTGTTCAGCTATTCTTGTTTTGGGATTAAAATATAGAAAAGGAAATGTGCGGTCGATGTTTTCTGAAAAGAAATTAATGATTTTGTAGACAGGAATAAATCATGCAAGGTGGTTCGACACTTGCTGCTAGCATGATTTCTTCCTCTGGTACATGCTATACACAGATTAATGTGAAAAATTACGTATCCGATTACTGTTAAACGATACAAATTAAGTCCCAAAAAAAAAAAAAAAGTCTAAGTGAAACTTATTTTAATCCTTGTAAGACCTAGAAGTGTAATTTAATGTGTTTATAGTTAAAATGGGATATATATATATATATGTGTATATGATTAAATGATATCTTAGGATTATAGCTATTGGATAAATAGAAGGGTAAAATGCATTTTGCATACTATGCCTCGTGTAACATTTACTCCATGTAACATGAAAATCATTACTTATCCACCCCCAACCCCAAAGTTAGTCAACCATTAGTTTTTTCATTAAAGGAATGAACTTGGTACGAAATTATCCTTCCTACTCTTGTTTAAGCATGTAAACTCTATACGTTCTCAATTTTTCTTGTTTTATCGCATTCCAAAATTTTGCTTCTCAATTTTCATCATTCAAATTTTTGTATTTTGTTTCTTTAAATTCTTGGAATATTGAATAATTCTATGAATAGGGAATCTTCATACTATTTATGTTAGTCATTCAAGTCATTATTTAATTAATTTGTAATTTAATTTTTAAGTTATATTTGTATCACATTTATCGTATAGTTGTAAGCAAATATATATCCAGATAAAACAAATAAGTTATTTATATCTTTTATCCTATTTTTATCATTTATTTATAATGAAACCTAATTCTCATGCAATTATAAATTAAGTTCGCCTAATATGAAATAAAAATGACTATAAAAAATACTTGAACAAGTGAAGCTGGAAACATAACATATATAATAATAATAATAATAATAATAATAATAATAATAATAAGTATCGGAGCAAAAAAAAATATGGGGAGGATTGAAGGACAAATAATGCCAAAACAATCTCAGTTCTAGGTCATATATGTCCGTAAACCTGAAATGTGACAAAATATATCATCATATATAATTACTTACAATAATATGCACGAGAGAATATAGGAACGTATACCTTAAAAAATCAATCAAATAATAACATGAATGACTAACATAAATAGTATAAAAAGTTTGAATTCACAGAATTATTCAATACTTTCAAAAATTTAAAGAAAATAAAATATAAAAAAATTGAAGGCTGTAAATGAAAGGCAAAATTTGGTGTCTCTATTGATCAGGAAAATATATATATATATATATTGAGATTGTTTGGAGCTTGCATGCTTAAATAAGAGTAAGAAGGGTAATTTGGCAATAAGTTTATCTCATTTAAGGAAAAACTAACGATTGACTAACGTTGGGTAATGAGTGATGATTTTCATAGTATAGGAATTAAATGTTACACGGTGGATAGTTTAGGGGAACAAACGTGTATTTTACATGTGAATGCTTAAAACAATTATAATTAAAGTATCTTTTACCACTGGCTATATTCAAATATATTTTTATTTTTATACAAAAATCACTGAATATCATTTTAAATATTAAAAATTCTGGAAATTGAAAATATGAGACGGAAACAGTAAAAATAAAAAGGAAAGGAAACTACAATAAAAACAAGAAAAGAAATCCCAGCTAATTACATAATTTATCCTATTCATTGCCCGGTTCAAGAAGTGAAGACAAGAATCCAAGAAATGCACGTGAATTCAAGGCTTTAAAAATAGCATGATCTCATCGGAGGTTTTAAGACACAAGATTACGTGGTGGATAAACCACCAATCCTGGGCGGATCTAATTAATTAATTAATTAATTAAATTTAACAAAGAAAAACGCATGATCATTGATAGCCTACTTAGGTAATCCACGTTGGGGTCAGTTTCTGATAGTTTACTGGTCCAGAACGATTCTTTTCTCTTCTCTGCGGTGACATTTACTTTTCCTTTTTTTCTATTTTTCCAACCCGATTCGTCTCTGTAAATCTGATATTTTTAGCTTTATTTAACCTTGGCCATAAAGAACCAAGGTTCTTTAGCAAAGGGTGTATTGTATTAGGAAGCCCTTTTGGTGATTCTGGTCCTTTTCGCAATCAGCTAAGAAAGATTCAGCTTTTGGCTATTTGGATTTCTCTCTTGAGCTAAGGTTTTGTGAGTCCCTCCCTCCCTCTCTCTCTCTCTCTCACACACACACACACACAAACACACACAGACACACTGTGAGTTATTTATAATTATTTATGGGTTGAGAATTTTGATTACTGTCTTAAACATAGTGGTTTCTGTGTTCCTGTTCTTGCTTTTAAAAGTCTTGTTTTATTTTATTCTGTGATCCCTCGTAGAACATGAAGAATAAATTTTAAAAAGGAGACGTTTGATTTATTTGGGAAGGGCGCTTTATGTGAATCATTGAGTTTTTCGAGGTTATCCGGTCTTACATATAATGGGCTGTGAAAAAGTTGCATTTTTCTCGAAAAATCTTCAATGATTAATATACTTGATGATAATCTTTCTTACTTGGGACTAAAGTATGTAGTTTATATGGAATATCAATCAAAATTTTCCATTTCAAGTAAAAAGGTTACAAATCTTTGATGATTGATATACTTGATGTTGAGTTTTCTTTAATTTCGACTAAGGTATGTAGTTCGTACATGGAATATCAATCAAAATTTGCCATTTCAAGTTATCAGAAAACTTGCATCTTTTGATTCTGTTGCTCTAACATGGACTTCCCAGTAGTTCTTGATGGTCTTCTTGATCTGTCCTTGAGTAAGATCAGTACATTTACATATTTGTTTTAGAGTTATTTGTTTTACCTTAAAGAAGAATAGAAAGGAATGAAGAACGCCGATCTTTTCTTCTGAAAACTTAGAGGTATGTGGAGTGCTGGCATTTCGAATTTGCATACGCTTCTCACCTGTTTCATTTTCAGATTTGTTTCGCAGAGCTACTACTTAACCAGAGGACATGGGAGGGGTAGTTGCTAAGGATGGATCTCCTCAGGCTTCAGTGACGGAGACTAAGCTTGAGGCCAAAATAAACGAGGCAGTGCGGAGGAGAGAAGTTAAAGGGAGTTCTATGAAATCCTTTAACAGCATTATCTTGAAATTTCCCAAGATTGAGGAGAGCTTTAGGAAATACAAAACGACATTCGAAGAATTTGGTTAGTTTCTTTCAACAAAGAATGGTCTTTATGCGTTCAATATTGCAAAGTTCAATGCATGTATATGGTTGATGGGTTGGAAATTGTTAACGGTGTTTTTCTCCAACTTTAGATAAGTAAATGAAAGAATGGGAATATCTAAAATCCTTGTAATAAGTCTCTGTTTGTTTGTGTTAATAGATGAGGATGGAAATGGTGCAATAGATCTGCAAGAGCTGAAACACTGTTTTAGTAAGCTTGAGATCAATTTCACCGATGAGGAAATCAATGATCTCTTTGAGGCATGTGATATAAATGAAGACATGAGAGTGAAATTCAATGAGTTTATCGTTCTTCTTTGCCTTGTCTACCTTCTGAAGGAAGATTCAACTGCCCAGCACGCCGTATCCAGATTACTTTATTAAGTTTATTCCTCACCCTTTCTGTTAGAAATTAATCCGATATTTTCATTTCAAAGATCACGTTATGTTCTATTATATGAGGAAATTGCATACACCAACTTACAATAAATTGTGGGATCCTATGGCCTATATATTAAGAGATTGTGTGATGTTTGATACGTTGCTTGTTGTATTCCTTGACTTTGATAGAAATCTCTGATGGGAATGCCAAATCTTGAGGCTACTTTTGAAACACTAGTCGATGCATTTGTGTTTCTAGATAAGAACAAGGATGGCTATGTGAGCAAAAGTGAAATGGTTGATGCAATTAATGAAACTACTATGGGAGAACGGTCATCTGGAAGAATAGCCATGAAGAGATTTGGTTAGTGCTCTCCATCTTTGTCACTCACACGTATCCACACTTGTATATGCGCATGGGCTTGCATAAACATAAGCAAACTCTAGATTGTTGTTACATCCGTGCTCTCATTCACACAACTGTGTACGCTTCCTTTTGTGCAAGTTGCACGAGGAAGTTACCCATATGGTGAATGACACGTTGTTTTGTCTCTGTGTATACATTTTAACAAAAAATAGCACCATTTTGGTGTGTTTCTCACATAATTTTATTAAAATTCCCGTGTTTATAACTGCAACTTCCGCAGAGAGTAACTACCAGTGCATGACTTACAACCCAATTTTGTACTGTCACTACATGACGCACAACCTATTACTGCCATCTTTATAGTCTCACATCGCGCACTTTATACTTCTATACTACTGATAAAGCACTGACCTCTTTTGGCATGTCTTAATGTGATCTTCCTAAAATGCCCATTATCATTACTATTATCACATGTTTAGGTCCTGCATTTTATCCGAAATCTATCAGTAACTAGTAACTACCACTTACAACCCACATTAGAAACCCAAGTGTATGATTGTATTATGATTGCTAAATGCATACACATCGAACATGCAGATATGCTAGTATTAATTATACTATGATACTTAGATAGGCAAGCATAGTGTATAGAGAAGATAGAACAGTAGTGGGATCGTAAAGAGAGATCTGAAGACAATTTCAGCTTTTCACCAATAGTTCAGTTATGAGATGGCGTTGTAGAGAACCATGCACTCAGAGAAAAGGCGCATAATAGGCAATTTGATCACACTGTAGTCTTGAGATAGGAACAAAATTCTTCACCATCATCAATATGAGCAAAGTGGCAGTTCTCTTGGGTCTGATCATGTGTCGATGGAAATTCTAGTTTAAATCGAATGTAGACTTTCACTTTAATCAAACTTAATGTGTGACTGCATATGCTAATTTTTCATATCATTGGAAATTGGAAGCCGATCTGCTATACATTTGTTGTCATGATATGGTCATGCAAAATTCTAGTTTTGCTCGGGAAATAGCGGTTCTTGTTGCTGGTTTTTGCAGAAGAGATGGACTGGGACAAGAATGGAATGGTAAACTTCAAGGAGTTTCTTTTTGCTTTTACTCATTGGGTTGGGATTGAAGATATCGATGACGAAGATGAAGGGGAAGACAATGTCTGATCTGAAGCCCTCAATTATTCCAAGGGCTACCAGCATAACAGTGATTTATTTCCTGGTTTGCTGACCCTGTGTTGCTTTCCTAATAATTTGTTAGTACAGAGATAAAGCTGGAATGCTGCGATGCTGTCCTATACTTTGTATTCAGTTTGTAATTATTGGGGGAGGGACTTGAATCACAATCAGAACATGAGAACATGATGCTTGAGATGAATAGGGACATGAATTATTTTAATTTGTATAAAGCTTTGACTCATTTTGCTGCTAACATAATAACAAGGGTTAATCACATTTATAACCTTTCGTCAACTCCTCCTTTCTTATTTCAAAAATTATCAATACCTATTTTTCGAAAATGTTTCGTTAGAAATCCCAAGTAAAAGGAGTGAGTTCTTTTCTTTTCTTTTATTTATTTCTTTCTTCTTCATCTTTTTTCTTTTTTTTTGGAACCTCTGACCTCCCTTTAAGAAAGAATTTTAAAGAGAGATTAGTGTCATCTAACCCAAAGAGCTTTGACAAATAAAAGGAGTGAGTTTATTATTTTGCATTTGATTTATCGTTTTTTAAGGAAGCTAATTAAATTATTAACTTAATAAATTGGTCTTTTGCTTCTCACATCTTAGTATATTAATGAAAGGTCCTATTTGTAGTGTTTCTACAGTTAAAATGGTATCTTTATAAAGAATTGAAGGGTGATATATTTTGGAAGAATACAGGAGTTGTAGATGTTATATAATAAAAATATTTAATACACATGATTTGTATTTAAAGTATGAAATAGGAGATGAAATATTATTTTGAAATAGAGGATCTCATTCCGTAAGAAAGGTAATGGTCATATGATAATAATTAGGGTTAAATACATTTCACGCGCCCCTGGACTACATTTGACATCCTTTTTTTTTAGTACCCCTCTTGTTTTTATGCTATATTTCTATTGCTAAGTCTAATGTCAATGACAAAATATAACTATTAGGCTACATAATGTGTTGTAGTTTATTTAAAAGTATATATTAACATAACATATATATAAAATTTCTAATTTAATAAAAAAAATATTATTAAAATCTCGATGTTGGATCTTTTTTTAGAGAAATGATTACATTCAATCATATATCAATATAAATGCTATAATACATTCAAAGATTAAATATATTAACAAACACAAAAAAAATCCTCCAAGCTTACTATACGGTATAATCAAAGTTATCATTTGGCAGAAGAAAACTCACACACCACTCGTACAAATTGATCTCATAATGGATTGAGTTGCTTAATTCTATATCAACTCATTATTTTGGATTAGGGATGCCATGATCAAATCTAATTCATGAAATACCCTAATTGGTTAAGGGGCCGTTTGATTTGGGATCTTGTCAAACACCGTTGAAAAGCCCGATCGAATCTGTGGACTTTGAAATACCGTAATACCCATTTGTTAATTGAATTTGGAATGCCACAAGCTCACTATCATGTTTGATATGGTGGTATGGAATTTCACTATTTTTGCGAAATCCCTAATTTAACCTTTAAATACCTTAAGCATCAAATACCCTAAACCTCCATATCAAACGGATACATCAAAAGTTGAGTCCAACGGTCGGGACTAGTGCATCTTGCGATTATGAAACGACTCTTAAAAATAGGGCTATAAGTGTGAAGGTTTACAGCCAGATTTTCATGGTGTATTCGTTTTCTCTTCTTCTTTTGTTGTTTAAGGATATTTGTAATTAAATTGGGCATATGCAAAGGCAAGGAATTATCTATACTGCAATATGCAGATTTTAATTAATTAAAATTTGTATTGCCTTTAATGTTCTTGGGGGGCGAGGGAGCACAGAGAAACACTACTCTTCCTTTACCTTGTTGTATTTATTATATGCTCCATAAATAATATATATATATATATATTAATTATTATTAAAATAAGCATATAATATATATTTATTAAGTGTGTTGTAAATAGTTATCTAATATTTATAAATAGTATATTAATAATATGTGTGCAGGAATATAATATGTATTCACCATGTTTCCTATATATACAACTACTAATAATAAGTGGATCTCACGATAACGTCTGGATTTATATTTAAGGGATTACAGATCTATAGAACTAATTAGTTAAATGACATAGTTATCCATTAACAAATGTATATATATATATACACACAAAAGTAAATCCGATTTATATGTTATGTGAAAGCATCAAACTATTAAAAATTTTCCCTGCTCTATTGTCAATTCCTGTCGGTTATTAATTTCACACTATCTAATAAATTTAATTTATAATTTGATTAATGTTTTTAATTAAAATCACACTGAATATGTTATTAGTATATAATTTTATTCATAAATTAGTTAAATAAATGTGTGAAGTAACTAATTAAGACTCAATAGGATAATAAGATATAATTAAACGCATTTAATCAAATTAACCAAGCTTGTAATAAACTAGCTATATTTACGATAATAATTACAAATAGGGAAGCAACTTACTTCATTTCTCACTATCAAACAACTATTTAGTAACTAATTATCAAATTAGATATTAATTTAATTCATCTAAACTAAATATTGAATTAACTATCAAAATAGTAATTTGAATTATCAGATCCATTATAAGATAGATAATCAGTCCTATCAAACTAATTTTTTATAATCATATGGATTAAATTTAGTTCACTTATAATTTTGCAAAAATTAAAAGACTAAACAAGTTAGTAACTAGAGTGAGCATGAAATCTAGCACTAATTTATCACAGGATAAGGTCAGAAAACATTTAGCATCAACGGTTTCATAAACTTGCTGGGGCATGAAAACATCAAGAGGAAAAATATATGGCGGACAGAAGGCATTGAGCATTCACGATATTTAAATTGTGATGAGGCACGAAAATCCCTTAAAACAATGTCCATTTACAGAAAGCTTTGAGCATCAACATAGACAAAATTGGGCAGCGACTTGGCACACTCTAGGGACATTAATCGCATGATTGCTTAAAACATCTTGAGACCAAGTCACGTAACCATTCGCATGCATCTTCATTACATAACCGATGGATTGTATGTAATGGATGATATGAAGCCATAAATATGTACAACCAAAAGAGGAATCGTATGCATAATCTCATTACATAGCCTTTCATAAACATTCAACAGCAAAAGAGCCATACTTCACTATCAAAATAAAAAGAGCCATTCTTTGAAATTACACTCCACCGTTTATGACTTGTAACCTTTCTACGACGACCATTGCCCAACGGTGACATGTGTACCCAATAAATCAAGTACATGACACAACGCACCGTAACATAAATGCATTAAGCTATAGAAGAATGCGGATGTTACACCTCCAATCCATGCCGCTTGAAATAGCACGATCCTAAATTCAGTTCAACGTTATACTATGTAATCATTAATTATTAGGAAGGGCATGAAAATTAATAGTCGAATGTGCATAGTAGCATTATGTTTTGAGTAACCCAAAGCTAACACAACCAACTAGCCCAAACAAGATAATACAATATGACTCGTACTTCGGAAATACCAATTCAAATATATCCAAGTAAAATTGCAGTGGCGTTTGACACAACTTTCACTTCAACAAAGCACAACATACAACTACCATTACTAATCTACCTATAAGTACACATGTGGACACAACTAAAACACACATATCAAATTGATTTTCGATAGAGCTCAATATGTGATTTATAGACACCAAAGTGGTAGCAGTGGGAATTTTCATCATTCAATAACCGAAAACCCTGACAAGAAAGCATTTTATAGTGGAATGTGCAAGAATACAACAGTACAGCAAAAATATCACATGAACATTATCTGCAAATTCAACCCCGCTAGACCCCTCTCCCAACAAAAAAAAAGGACCGAAAAGTGGGAAAAATCAAAGAAATGGGAGAATAGAGTCGATGCCCTTTTTCTCTCCACAAGCACTGCGTCCTTCATTCTGATGGTCTTATGCGCATAGAAAGGTGGAGAAAGTATGAAAGGACAACATTGTAATTGGCAAGACATCTAATAGGGACAAGATTGTAAAACTACGTCAACAGTGAATTGAAATTCCATTGTAGAATTTCAATCGCATGGAAAAAAAGGAGTTGGGGAAATTCAATAAACCAATCTACAGTGCGGGCTCGGAGTAAAATTCGGGCCGACCCGATGCCACAAACTCACGTATCAAACAAGGGTGTATGGCATCTCAAATACCGCAAACCACCATAAACCACCATATCAAACGGCCCCTAAAGATCTAAAAGTTAAATTAAATTTGACATAACATCCGCCCCATTTGCAACCCTACTCAAGTTTGGCACTCGGCCTAATAATATTGGGCTATTCTCATCTGGGCCTGAATACTTCCAACATTATTCAAGTCTTAACACCGGCCATTTCCACAAGAGCCCAATTTGGCTAAGAAAACTTCTTAGTTTTAACCTCTTACATATATATATATATATTATATACATATACACTAGAATGTAACTTTTAAAAAAAAATACTAGCGGAAACTCCTTAGATGAAGTGGCATCAAGGGGAGGTTAAGGTTCAATCTTCTCCAAAAGTTTAAAACAGAGAAGGAAAAACTTCTTTATATATATATATATATATGCTATTTTTATGTTTTCTTTTAATTCAGTTAATAACTATTTTTTTAAAAAAAATTATTTGAAAGTTTATAAAATATTAACCACTAACTAAACTGAAAATTAATCGAAAAAAACAATTCTGTTAATTTGGTTTGGTGCGATTGAGCAATTGTTTTACTTCTCTTTTCTTTTCTTTCTTTTTTTTTTTTTTTTTTTTTTTTTTTTTTCTAATAAAGAGATATCTATGCTTACGCTTAGACTGATTGTGATTTTGTCTTGTAACAGAAGAAAGCAAGTGAGAATAAGCAAGATTTAGTCGACTATCTGCTGGACTTGAGAGTCCATGGAATTGGATTTCTGATGGTAGACTATCTCTTTATATGTGTAAAGCAAATTTTGATTTCACATGTGTAATAGTACTGTATATATCTGGCACTAGTTTATTAATAATCACAATAAATTTGCACTTAAGTTGATGGTTTTTAACTTGCTACTACCTAGATAGTAGTAGTAAGAATTTGTTTGGAATCATATATCACTGCTATTATTTTTTAGGTACAGTAATCCAAGATTCTGCAACTAGCCTGCAATAGCTTCAAAATCTTGTAATCAACAAATTATCATTCCCCCTTTTTCCACATAGCTCAAGCCATTTCAAAATCTTGCAATTAATACATTATTATGCCCTTTTGCTCTTTAGAAAATTCAGATTTTCTTCTTTGTTAGGAAACCACTCACCTAACCAAAAACCAGTCATTTTGCTAAAATATTTTTGTGGTGGCAATTCATTCCATGGCCTTCCCTTAAAAGGGTGAAAAAGTAGGGTGTTCTTATAGTCTGTCCTTGAACCGTGCATTTTGTGTTGTTGGGAGGGTATTTCTGTAAATTAAAATGCAAAGGCTAGTGAAGCCATTTCATGTTATCATCCCAATTAATATGGACCTGGAATATGGATTTTTTGCCGTCAAAATAGGCGGATTGCAGTTTGCATGTCAAGACACTATTTTCTAAAACTGAGAACATATCCAGCTTGTTACTTCTTATGTGCATTTCTATCATCACAAAAATAAATCAACAAGATGAATTGAGTTATAGCCATCTTTCAGGCCTATTTGCATGCTGATGGCGGAATTAAAACTGAATTAAGTTTTGAGTTAGAATATGTTTGGAAGAAAACGTTTTTGGCCTATACAAAGTCGTTTGTTCAAGTGACAACTATAAATAGGGCGGATTCCATTAATTATGGGAGTCGTCATTTTAGAAATGACTTCTAGATGAGAGGTTATCTAAATAAATTAATAGAAATGTATTAAATGATCTATGATGGCTCTCATACGGCTCTACAATCAGATTCAAATCACCCCTTGCTTTCTATTCAAGAAAATAAAAATAGAAGTTATCTCTAGGGTTACTTTTTTCTACTTTCTTTTCTTTTTTTCTTTCCTTTTTCTTTCTTATATATATATATATATATATAAATCACAAGGTTAAAATGATAAGACGGAGAGTGTATTATCAGGCTAGTGGTTGCACTCTCATTTATTTACTTAAAACCCAAGATAATATAACGTAATACATACTTCATGAATACTCATTGGTGTTATAGACTAACGGTATGATTGGTATACAGGAATGGAATTAGACAGGAATGGAATGATTTCAAAAATGGAATAAAGATGGAAAAGGAATAATGTAACTATTACTTTTTCTATAATTGGTATGCACAAATAATAGAAAATGAATGATATCTTCATTCTTTATTTGATTCCAATCTCATAAATGGTAATGAATGACAAGAATGGAATGAAAATACTTTAAATGACCAAATTACCCATTAATCAGTAGATTTTTAAAATTAAATTATCAGTACATAAATAATATATTTGTTAATTAATAAATATTTTTTTAAACAAATCAATATTTTAAATAAATATTTGCAAATAAATATATATATTTTCAAATAAATAATTAAATAATTTTTAAAAAATAAATAATTTTTTCAAATAAACAATACTTTTTAAATAAATAAATAAATTTTAAATAAATAAATAATATTTAAATAAATAAATAAATATTTTTTAAATAAATACATTTTTACATAGATAAATAATTTTTAAATAAATGAATATTTTATAAGTAAATATTTTTAAATAAATATTATTTTAAAGAAATAATTTTTGAATAAATAATATTTTTAAATAAAATAAATAATTTTTAAGTAAATAAATATTTTTAATAAATAAATAAATAAATATTTTTAATAAATGTGATCTGAAGCTATGTGAAAATTCTAGACTTATTTAATTTCATGAAGGGTAATTTTGTAATTAACGAATTATAATCTATTCCTAATATGTTGGGAATAGCTAATATTACTGGGGTGGGAAGGAATGGCTAATCCCATACTTTTGGGAATAGGCATTCCTACGGGAATAAGAATTCCATTCGCTAAGTCATACCAATCAAGTATTTTGAAATGAACTTAGAAAT
>JACFYI010003779.1:239522-253860 GCA_014898755.1 Handroanthus guayacan
GTAGTAAAGAAGAATCAGGAATTATACGATAGGCCATGTATGATTTATTAGTCTTCTATAAATTGCTACAGGTATCGCTATTGCCATTAGGTTCAGTGATAAAAGAATCTTCAACATGACTCAAAGCTTCGCCGCAATCTGGCTCGCAATAACTTCAATATCTTCAAAATCTTGTAATGAAAATATTATTGTGCACCATTTTTTTCCAAAATTCTTAACCTTGTAACAGAATGAAGTAGGGTATTTGTGTAAATTACTATGCAAATTTGAGTGCATGAGAGAAGTCACCTCATACAATTATCTCAATTACGAACCTGGATGGATTGTTTGGTCATATCAAAATGGGAAATTGCAGTTTTAGTTCTAAAATATATCTCAATTTGCAATTCTGGTCCCAATTTAATTGGGATTGACACTTGTAGGACGATTTTTATTGTTCAAAATTTAATTTCAAAAACTTATTTTTATTGTAATATTATTCAAATTTGTTCAGTAACTTAGTTTTGTCAATTTTATATGTAGTGCAAAATTTTCTAATATAAATAACACAATTTTGAAGAAATGAAAAGTAAATTGTTAAAATCATATTTTTTATTTTTTTATTTATAAATTTTTAAATAATTAAAATATTTTTCATTAAAATTTGTACCTTTTGTTTTTTGCAGTATGATTATAGTTTCGACAAAAGATTTTATTTCAATATATATAAAATAAATAAAGAAAGAAATAAATTTTAAAAGATTGACTTTGTCTTGTAATTTTACATGTAGTATAAAAAATTCAAATATAAATAAAAGTATAAATATGGGATTGAAAGTGTAATATTCCCTCCTTTTTATAGTTGACTAATCATTGTGCGAAGGCCATATGCGGCCACCATTAAGTTTTTAATGGAAAATTCGGAAGGAGGAAAAAATTGTCCTGTAAGTGTGGATTCCTATTACGTTGGCGGAATGAATTTTGCATGCCAAGATTATGCTCTAAAATCAGAACATGCCAATTTTTTTATTTTATTTTTTTAAATTTTTTTCTTCTTCTTATGCAACTATATCATGACAAAATCCAAATCACTAAGATAAAATCAGTTTTAGCTCATCTCGACTGTTTGAACGATGACTGCTAGAATTTGACTCTAATCAAGTTTAGAAATTAAGTCTTCTACAGACACCCGCAATCGTATCAAGGAATAGATATGGAAATATCTTCCCTTCTTAGGCACTTAATTTATCCAATTTAGACATATACACTGGGGTGTTGTAATGGACATTATTTTGCCCCGTTTTTATCTGAAGGTTGCGCCGTTCAATGACTTCAAAATCTAGCAGTTAATTCTTTATTGTGCCTTTTTGCTCCTTCTTTGCTTGGAAACCACAGTCATTTTGCTAAAATATTTTTGTGGAAGCCATTCCATGGCCTCTCTTTAAAGGAGTGAAGAAGTGGGGCGTTCTCATACTCTCTCCTTGAACATGCATTTTGTATAATTTTGAGGGTATATGTGTAAATTACGAATTTACCATGCCTAGGATTATTGAAACCATTTCATCTAATTATCCTAAATACGGTCCTGAAGGAATTATTTGGTCACATAGGAAAAAGGAGAAAGTAGGATGTTCTCTAAAACTCAGAATGCGTCAGTTCGTTATTTCTCATATGCAATTCTATCGCGACGAAACAAATCACTAGGATGAAATAAGTTATAGTCACCTCCCAGGCCTATTTGGATGGGGAGAATTTGAGTTGCAATTAAATTCTAGAATCAAGTTTTTTTAAATATTTGGATAATTACATTTCTAAACTATATAAAGTCATTTCCCTGAATTACGACTACAACAATGTGGACTTCATTATGGGATTCATCATTGACTTCTAGATAAGTGGTGGTCTAAATAAATTAACAAAAAATTTGATTGTGAATTTAAAAATTGATCATGCTCGGGGTTAGTCAAATATATTTTCCATATCACCTATGGGGAACAATATACTAATAAGCCTCATCAGTTTATCCCTCAGGCAATTCCATCCTATTATCCCGCTCGAAATAAATCTATAGTAAACATGTATATATTATTAAGCATAAATTCAGTTTTAAGAGCTTATATATATTTTGACCCAGAGATTCAAAAGATTCATTTACTCACATTTTCTCTTTGAAATACAAAATGTATGTTTACATTCATATAATCAAGCAAAATATATATACTTTCTTTATTTCTCTTATCTATCTCTAGTTATCTTTTCAAGTACTTCAAATAAATTCATATAAATTATGCAAATCATGATTGACATCCACAATTCTCAAAATATTTCATCTCTTAATATTTGTTTTTCCTCTTGTAAAACTGTCATTTGCATGGTTAATATTGTTGTCAAATTTTAAAAAATCTTTGGTGGTCGGATATTGGGAAAATTATTTTTCTTAAAAAAACCAACATTCTAAGCTTTCCATATTTACTTGAGTAAAAGTGATTCTATTTTTCTATGATTTATCATGAATTTTTAATGTTTGTACTTGGTGATATGGTGATTTTTTCTATAAAATTGTGCAATACTTTTATGAGTTTGTTTTAAAATTATGATTCTTCATTTTGCAATTTTTTAAGAAATATTATATGATTTGTATTATTGTGAAATTTTGAAGATTTCAAACTGTGTAAAAGAAATAAAGATTTTCATAGAATGTTAATTTATTTTAGATGAATGAAATTATATTATATTTTTGCATTGGTTTAATTTCAGTTTATGATTTCAATTTCATGTAGGTAAAACATTGGGTATTTTTTGTAAAGATTATTTGTAATAAGAAATATTAAAAATTGTTATTTAATATAGAAAAAGTTAACAATATCCAAAAAATATTGTTACCATATTTTTACAAGTGAATTAACAATACTATAAAATATTAAAAGGTTAAAAAAAAAAACATTAAAAGTTAAACTTGATATTAAAAATTTTTGACCTAATGACTAATATTTCTAGAGTCGCTGACCCAAGCACTTTCCGGTGCTTTCGGCTTCTTTGTGCTTTCAGCTCTCCCCGTCTTCTACGTAAATGCACCAATTTTAACGTTGTCCTGAGAAATAGACTTGGAATATCTTTCCTTCCTAGTCCCTTTATTTCTCTAATTTGGACCACAATCAATCAAGCAATTACAAAACATCATATTTCAAAAATAATACATCGAAGAAAAGTCTGATTCTTAGAATTTTGGGTGTAAGATTTTCCACAAGACGTATACACCTTTCTTTACTCATTCCAATGGCAGCATAAATACACATATCCGCTTTATCAAATTTGTATACCTTTCTTTAGACCCTCTTCAACATGAAAACATTGTTCTTTCTTTCAATATTTTGCATAACAAGTTTTCTGCCTGCATTCAGCCAATGTTTTGATACTAAAAAATCTCTGTTACTCGGACTGAGAAACGGCTTGATGTTCAGTCTCGCTGCTTCAACAAAACTGGTCCACTGGAATCACACTGAAGATTGCTGCAGTTGCAATCATGATTGGCAGGAAGGGTCGAAAAAAACTTTCTAAATTCTAATCTTGCAAATTTGACACACCTGAATTTGTCAGATGCTGGTTTGGCCGGACAGGTTCCACGTGAAGTTCTGAGACTGAAGAAGTTGGTGAGTCTTGATCTTTCTGACCATTTCTATCTTTCTTCTATCTTGAAACTGGAGAATCCAAATTTCAAGATGCTTGTTCAGAATTTTAAAGAGCTCAAAGAACTTTATCTTGATTCAGTTAATATTTCAGCTCAAGGGAACTTCATTATGGGATTCGTCCTTGACTTCTGGGTAAGGGCCACTCTCACTTGATTGTGTCGTAATCTCACCCCAAAACTTAAGATTGCCCTATGGGGTACCAAACATTAATAAGCCTCTTCATCACTTTATCCCAATGGCAACTCCACCCTATTACCCTGCTCGAAATAAATCTATAATGCATATGTATGTATTATTAAACATAAATTCAGTATCTATAATACATAAGTATATATCATTTGTTGGACATTAAAACTCTCTAGATAATAAGTTAAAGTGAGAGATAGTTGTTTTGTAAAGGAATCTTAATCCTACATTGGAAACAAAATAAAATGAGAGCCTTTTTATTAGGAAGGACTCTTGTTGGGCTTTCAATTAAATAATTAAAAGCTTTGGAGAGAACTAAGTACATATATATATATATATATATTTAATAATCAAAGACCCAGCATTCAGCACTTATTTTTTAACTTGAAGATTGATTAAATACGTAATTAATTCTTTGTTAAAAATATCATAACTGTTTAAATATTTTCAAAAAAAACATATCTGTTAGAAAACACTTGATACTAGACAATATATTATTTAGTATGAGTCATGACAGTTAAAAAGGGTGTGTTTTCTCTATTTATAGAGATCTATTATGCAAGACTATTATGTATTAAAAATTATTATAAGGCATTCTCTTCAATCTCTCTATCTCTCTCATTCTCTCTCTAAAAAAATATTTTCAACACATAAGAAATTCTGAAGTACGAATTTCAGAAATGCTGTCTGCAACTCCTTGGGTGCATTAATTGAGTCCTAGGGGTAAATTGCCATAACCCTGCAACATAAGTTGGGGCAATTATCACCTTAAGGACAGTGTAGGGGAATTTCTTACACGCGATTAATCACATCAACCTTCTAGATTTTTATTTCATCTCCAAATTTCGTATCATTATTAAACATAAATTTAGTTTTAAGAACCGATATATATTTTAACCCAAAGATTCAAAAGATCTAATTTATATTTTCTCTTTGAAATACGAAATGTATGTATACATTCATATATAATCACAAAATATATATACTGCTTTTATTTCTCTTATCTATCTCTAATTATCTATATAAGTAATTCAAATAAAATTTAAACAAATTGTACAAATCACAAACAATCCAAAAAATATTTCACCTCTTAATATTTGTTTTTCCTAATGTAACACTGTCATTTGCATGGTTAATATTGCGGTCAAATTCCAATGATCTCCATTGGTCGGATATTAGGAAAATTATTTTTGTTAAAAAACCAACGTTCTAAGCTTTCCATAGCCACTTGAGTATAGGTGATTTTATTTTTCTACTATTATTATGAATTTTTAATATTTGTACTTTGTGATGTGGTGATTTTCTTTAAAATCATGCAATAGTTTTATGAGTTTGTTTTACAATTATGATTCTGCATTTTGCAATTTTTTAAGAACCATAGTTTGGATTATTGTGAAATTTCAAAGATTTCAAACTACGTAAAAAATAAAGATTTTCATAGAATGTTATTTAATATATTTCTGCATTGGTTTAATTTTAGTTTATGATTTCAATTTCATCTAGGTATAACAATGGGTATTTTTGTAAAGATTATTTGTAATAATAAATATTAAAAATTGTTATTAAATATAGAAAAAGTTAACAGTATTCAAAAAATATTGTTACCATATTTTTGCAAGTGAATTAGCAATCCTAGATTGTTTATCAAAAAAAAAAAAAAGAATTAGCAATCCTAGAAAATATTAAAAGGTTTAAAAAAATTATTAAAAGTTAAACTTGGTATTAAAAACTAATATTTGTGGAGTGGGTGGCCAACCCCAACTCGGCTTTTTAGACTTTCAGCTCTCCCCGTCTTCTACGGGCACCAGTTTCAACGTCGTCCCTTCCTGGACCCTAGTCCTTTATTTCTCTTAAATAATCAGTAATTTGGACCACAGTCAATCAGGGAATTATAAAACATCATATTTCAACAATAATACAACGAAGAAAAGTCAAAAAAAAAAAAGGGTCTGATTCTTAGGACTTTTGCGTGTAAGACTTTCCACAAGACGTACACACACCTTTCTTTACTCATTCCAATGGCAGCATAAATGCACATATCTGCTTCATCAAATTTGTATGCACCCTCTTCAACATGAAAACATTATTCTTTCTTTCAGTATTTTGCATAACATGTATTCTGCCTGCATTCAGCCAATGCTTGGATGATCAAAAATCTCTGTTACTCGGACTAAGAAACAGCCTGACATTTGGTTCTTCTTATTCAACAAAACTGCGCTGGTGGAATCACACTAAAGATTGCTGCAATTGGGGCGGTGTAGAATGTGATGTTTTCGGTCACGTAATCAGTTTGCAGCTCGATGGAGAGATGATTACCAGTGGAATTGATAATTCAGAATATCTATTCAATCTCAGTTACCTTGAGAAGCTTAATTTGGCTTTCAACGGCTTCAACGGCATTCAGATTCCCAAGGGACTTTCTAATCTTGCAAATTTGACACACCTGAATTTGTCATATGCCGACTTTGCAGGACAGGTTCCGCGTGAAGTTCTGAGATTGAAGAAGTTGGTGAGTCTTGATCTTTCTGCCATTGTTTTTCCTCAACTTTCTGCCTCTGTTTCTCGTCGACATGTTGTCTCTATTTTTCCTGTAGTTCCTGCCTCTTATCCTACTGCATTTTTTGGCTACGATTTTCCTGAACTTCCTGCCACTGTTTTTCCTGAACTTTCTGACCCTCTTCATTTTAAGCTGAAACTTGAGAATCCAAATTTGAAGATGCTTGTTCAGAATCTTAAAGCGCTCAAAGAACTTTATCTCGATTCAGTTAACATTTCAGCTCAAGGGAATGATTGGTTCCAAGCTATATCTTCTTCTCTACCTGATTTAAGAATTTTGAGCTTGAGAAATTGCTACCTATCAGGACCTATAGATTCTTCCCTTCTTGAGCTTACATCTCTTTCTGTTCTTCGCCTTGACTACAACGATCTAGCTTCAGCAGTTCCTGATTTCTCCGCAAATTTCTCCAGATTGACAACTTTAAGTCTAGCTTCTTGCTCTTTATTGGGATCATTTCCACAGAAGATCTTTCAGATACCCTCCTTACAAAATCTTGATCTTTCAGATAACCCTCTACTTAGTGGCAGTTTTCCCAAGTTTCTACGGGATGGATCTTTAAGGACTATAGTACTTAGCAACACTAACTTTTCAGGTTCATTACCAGATTCCATTGGCAACTTTCCCATGTTGTCCAAGTTGGACTTGTCTATTTGCAATTTCTTCGGACAGATTCCACCCACAATGTGGAACCTTAGTGAGCTTACTTATTTGGACATCTCAAGGAACAACTTCACTGGTTCAATCCCTTTGTTTCAGTTGGAACTGTTCAAGAACTCCAGTTTAGAATTTCTTGATCTTTCCCACAATGATTTGTGTATCCAATCAATGGATAGTGATTCTAGTTTGCCTCTGTTGCTTAATATCCTTGTGTTGAAGTTAGCTTCTTGCAAGTTGCAGAGGTTTCCGAGTCTACTTAGGCAATCAAATTTGCGGGAGTTAGATCTTTCATCCAATGAACTCAAAGGGGAAATACCAAATTGGATTTGGGAAATTGGTAATGGCTCACTCACATACCTGGATCTTTCGAACAATCTACTTCATGGTTTCCAAAAGCCGTACGAGTTTCCAGGTCTCTTATACCTAAACTTGCATTCCAACCAGTTCCAGGGTGAGTTACCAATCCCACCTGGGTCATCTCAGGTTGTGGACTACTCTCACAACTTTTTCACAAACTCTATCCCGAACGATATCGGCTTTTTCCTCTCTGGTGCTACATTCTTCTCCGTTTCGAATAATAGTCTCACTGGAGAAATCCCACAATCAATTTGCAATGCGAGTCTGCTAAAAGTTCTTGATTTGTCTGCTAATGCATTGACTGGCGGTATACCACCCTGTTTACCAAACAATTCGGCCTTGGGAGTTTTGAGTCTGGGCAGAAACAACCTCAGTGGCACCATTCCAGACACATTTTCAGTCAACTGCAGTTTGAAAACCTTGGACCTCAACAAGAATGTCTTAAAAGGCAAGGTTCCCGGAACCCTTGTCAATTGTCCATCTCTCGAAGTTTTTAACATTGGAAACAATAGGTTAGAAGACACATTCCCTTGCATGTTGATGAAAACTAGTTTGCGTATCCTGATTTTAAGATCCAACCAATTCTATGGAGATCTCCAATGTCCCGAAGCCATCCAAGAATTGTCGAATCTTCAAATCATTGACATATCTACCAACAACATGCGCGGTGATATCTCACTTTTGTCCTTCTCTAACTGGAGGGGAATGGTAAGTGCGAATGATAATAAGCAATCACAGTCCTACCAGTACCTTTGCTTCGGGTACTCGGAGATCAATGGATGTGGCTATCTAGATGCAGTGACTTTATACATGAAAGGCCTGGAGATGAATCTAACGAAGATTTTAACCGTTTTCACATCCATAGATTTCTCAAACAATAAGTTCCATGGGAAGATACCACATTCAATAGGAGATCTCAAATCTCTCTATGGTCTCAATTTATCTCATAATGAACTCACAGGTTCTATCCCTGCATCAATTGGGAACTTGACGCAACTTGGTTCTTTGGACCTCTCAGTGAACAGGCTAACTGGGACGATCCCAGTGGAGCTTGCGAGCCTCACTTTCATTGGATTCTTAAACCTATCTTATAATAGACTGTTTGGCAGGATCCCCGATGGTCAGTTGCAGACATTTTCAGCAGCTTCCTTTGAAGGAAATGTTGGATTGTATGGATGTCCAGTTGACATAAGTTGCAGTAAGAAAGGAAGTGGTGGTTCAACTCCAGGATTTCAAAATGGGGAAGTTCATTTGAAGAAAGAGATTGATTGGGACTATGTGTCTGCTGCACTGGGGTTTGCTGTGGCCTTCGGGAGCACTGTTTGGCTAACCTTGCATTGCAAAAGATGGAGAGAAATGTTCTTTGGAAAAGTGGATCAAATTTATCTAAAATTTTTCCGCAGGTGCTAATCCATGGGTGAGCATGCACTGGCTCGGTAAGTTAATCAATCAAAAGTTTCAGTGAATTCATTGAAAATTATTAAAAGATTTAACTGTTTATCAAATAAAAATTCTCATTACCCTACTGAATTAATCAAGAATATCCGATTCAATTTGGTTGTTTTACCAATTAATCAATTTTGCCTTAAGGTTCTTTCCTTTCTGTGACATAAGAGAGCATACACTTAGTTGTATATAACGAACGCTATATGATACCAAAAAAGATGAAGTCACACTTGAGAACTTGAGCTTAAATGCCAAACACCACAGGAAGAATCCCAACTTAAATTTCAAGAACTCGATTCAAATTCATGCTTACATTCCAAAGCTCAATTCAAATTTAGATTTTGATTTTGGATAGGTGTGACAAATACTAAATACAATTTTAAGAAACTAGAGAGTAACTTTTAAAAAAATACAATGAAGTGATATCGAGGGGACGTTAAGTGTTGAATCCTCTCCCAAAATTTAAAAAAGAAAAGGAAAAACTCCTTTAAAAAAAAATAGTATTTTTATGTTTTTTGTGAATTCAGTTAATGACCATTTTTTTTTAAAAAAAAAATTTTATAAAATATTAACCACTAACAAACTGAATATTATTAGGTAAAAATGATTTTGTTAATTTCGTTTGGTGCGATCGAGCAATCGTTTTCCTTTCCTTTCCTTTCCTTTTCTTCTCTTTTCTTTTGTTTGTTTTTTTTTTTTTTAAATAAGGATGTATTTTTGCTTACCCTTGACTGATTGTGATTTTGGCTTGTAACAGAAGAAAGCAAGTGAAAATAAGCAAGATTTAGTAGACTATCTGCTTGACTTCGGTGTCCATGGAATTGAATTTCTGATGGTAGACTATCTCTTCATAACGTGTAAAGCAAATTTTAATATAACATGTGTAAGAGTACTGTATCAGCCACTGGTTTATTGAGAATAAACACTAAATTTGCAGATGCAAATGAAAACAAGAAAGAACCACAACTTTGAAAAATGCCCTCTTATTCAAAACTTAGAAAGATGGGCAACTATATGGCTAGTAGCACTTAGTTCAATGGTTACTCCCACCAAATGTTCGATACTCACTATTTCAGCGCACGTTAATAGGACACTTTTGAGGCATAGTCAAACTGAATTGGCATAGAGCAAAATTGGAACGAGAGTCGAATGTAATGAAATGAGAATTGATATCATTAATAAACGCGACAAATGTATAAACCATTTGATTACAATCGTTGAGTAGGGAGGAATGCATTGCACAATTAGCTGCTAGAGAATGTCACTGGAGGCTCGAGGCAACCTTTCTACAGAAAGGATGAAGGTTAAACATATTTGTTAAATCCTTTATCAAATGATTAATAATGGCTCGGTACGGCTTTACAGTCAAATTCAAATTGACCCCTACTATCGCTTCAAGAAAATTAAAAAAATGAGTTAATAGGTCTCTTGGTTATTTTTTTCTACTTATTTATACAAATCACAAGGTTGAAATGATCAAATGGAGAGTTTATTATTAGACTAGAGGTTCCGGTCTCATTTATTTATTCTAAACCCAGGATAACCTAACATGATACATAATTCATGCATACGCGTGTTCACACCTGCACTAAAGGCATAGTAAAGAGAAGTTGCCCGAGAGTTTCCTTAGGCACATACAAATTATGCAAGTGTGAAAGATACAAACAAAAGTCTTTTACTCAAATCAATCCTCTCTGACTGGCCTTTGTCTGTTGGAAACATCATAGTCTTTTCCCTTTTTTTTTTACTTTACTGTTTTGGATATTTTATATATATGTTACGTTTCCCACCATCTTAAATATATCTATATACACACACTAGTGGGAAGCCGGCCGCACGTTGCGCGGTCCAATGCCCGTTGTGATTTTCATTTTGTGTCTCTCTAAAATTACACACGGAATTCAATTTTTCTTTTTTTAATTAATTTTTTTCTTGTTTTCCTTCATTATTTTCTCTTAATTTTTGTTGTATAATTGTACATTTGAATGTATAAACATGTGGTTAGTTATATATTTTTACAACTACATGAAGTAAATAAAGTGCATTGACAGCATTCATGAAGTTTGGAACATTCAATATATGCGCAGTTGCATATTTTCCCTCTATTTTTTTGCACTTAGCAGGCCTAGTATTTCCGGCCATGGCATTATGATGAATAATCGTAGGCTGCCTATTGAATTAGAAAAGATTTCTGTCTTTCATTATATGAATCCAATCTGTAGGATAGATTAGAAATCAACAGAAGAAAACGTAAGTGAACAAAAAAACTTCAAAAAAAAAATTTCAAGCAAAATTTTCTTTAACTTTGAAACCAGAAAAAGTCCTACGGATAAATCTAAGACTAAGATCAATTATATATACACACATTTCCCAATTACGATTAAAGTAAAATATTTAAAAATTCTCAGGACAAAGCTGACTCCATGAATTGCAAAAACCAATTAAGAAAATGAGGAAAAATAGCCTTCTTCTTTTTTTCCTTTATAGAGAAATACATAAACTAATAACAAACTCAACTAAAATTCTCTATTAATACAAAACATACATACCACCACTATTCAGAAACATCCAAAACTAAAAGACAGATATATAAAGGTAATCATGGCAGCAATAACAAGAAAAAATCTTAGGCTAAGCAAAGAAAGAGAAAACTTTACCTCTAGCCAAACTTTCTAATGCACAAAAGAAGACTGCCCAAACCTAAACAAAATAACAAGATGGTCACAGATTTTATATATATCTGCAAACACATATGTTATATTTGTTATGAAAACTGAAAATCTTGTCACCTAACTTTGTTTCATCCACATTTCACAGTGGTAGAGACATATACTTACACACCACATAAAAATGAATTCAAAAGACCAAGTTCATTTTCAAAACTTAAAACAAAATAACAAGATAGTCAGTTTGCATAGCTTGCCCACTTTTCAAAATCTCACTGTCATCTATTTCTTTACTACAGAGTTGTCACTTCATGAGTATCTTGTTGCCCTTTTGATGTTTCAACTTTGATCAAGTAAGTTTTATCGTTAGTTAAGATTATGTATAGTAGTTACATGGTGAAAGGGAACATGTCTAGTAGTTACCTGAGGTACGTGCTTTTTTTAGTAGCATTGATTCATTTTCTTCTGCTTCATCATCTGTCATTGTATACATTGAAAATATATTCAGCAAGCAATATATATAAGCTTCTTCATCAATCTACTATTGCTTTAGATATTAAAGTCAACAATTTATTCATTGGTAAGATAGATGCAAACCTTCAAAAAGTAACTTTCTTTTCTGTAGGAGGAAGTCATCAAGAAAAAAATATGAAGGAATAATGCCTAAGAAACCACCACTGATTGCTAAGGTATTATAGAAACTTCCAGTATACTTCTTGTTGTGTATTTTGAGAATTATTTCTATAAAATGTTTCCATTTGATGTCAAGATCATGAACGTGCCTATTTCGATTCTGCTGATTGGGCTTTGGGAAAGGTACTCCTTGTTTGTATTTGCACCACCTTCTGCTTGCTTGAAGCTTGTGAGTTGCGATTGTGGTATAATTGTGATTTGTAAATTTAGCTAATGTTCATCCGCATTTTATGACCACAGCAAGGCGCAGAGAAACCCTCATATATTATTAAAAAAAAAAAAAAAAAAGAAGAAGAAGAAGAGCACTCATAAAAGAACAGACCTTTTGAAGATGACTAACCAAAAGTCCATACTTGGCTTTGTCAACAGCCTAGTTCTCTGCACATGATCCTTCGACCTCCGCTTTTGAGATTAAGTCCACTGGTTGCTTACCAAGAAGCAAGCAAGGAAAACATCGCGATTAGAGACCTGTTGAGAAAATATTAACACAAAAGACATCCAAAGCTTCAAAAGTTTATTGACTTCAAAATCAACTCCCTGCAAATTGAGGCATAACACAAAACTAATTAAGTGGCACTTTTTATAACATTTGTTATTACATAGTCATATACATTTTGCTCCTCCTTATTAAATGATCAGTGGTGCACAGGAGGGTTGGGTAGGGTAAGAAACCTGCTAACTGCTCGCACTCAACTCTTAACAGTTATTTATTTCTCATGAATACTTCTCTTTCCTGTCATCTATTCCAATCCTCCCATATCTATCAATGAAATCTACAAAATTATAGAACCGGGTATGATACATCATCAGATGATTCAAACAGTCAGCTTGGTTTGTTTTAATATGACTAATATAGAAAACAAGTCCAATGATAACTCTTGAGCTCAATGTTTTAATAATATGCAATAAGACAATGAGACTGCCAAAACAATCTTCTGAAAAGGAATCTTTTGCACAGCTATCCAAAGAAATCTCATGTGATTTTTTGAAGAAGATAAGGAGCGTGTTTACCTGCCATAATATAAAATCCATACGGGTGCTCTTAATTCATAAACAAACATCTCCTGTAGCTCTTCTCCATAAAATTTGTACACCAGCACTCCTAGAAATGCAACAATCTAAGGGAGGTTTAGTACAGACTAATTATTAAGACATATTATATACAGTCAAACATCAGCTCTGAAAATTAACAGCAACTAATTTCTGAAGGTTCTAATTATACAGACCTCACAACTAATTAACAGGATGCTTTAAGCATACAAAGCTTTCAGAACTTAGCAAGGTCTAAGTATTGTTTTCCCAGCCTTAGAAGAACTATGTCTGCAGCAATCAAGTTCGTAGTTTACAATCATAGGCATAAAATTTCTCTAAGAAAAAGAGCGGTTTCTGTAGTCCACAAATATGCCTAAGAATGAAAGATGGTAATATTTTCAAAACTCATAGTGAGATTTCTGAATGAGAAAATTACAGCAAAGCAAATGATAAACTCAAGAAAGCCAGGCAAATCTGGAAGAATTGGATGGATGATTCCCTCTTAACAGCATAATGGCATTAAAACCCCCATTACTTCATAATTCTAATTTCAGAGATTTCTAGACCTATACATCTGGATATCAGGAGAGATTTAAGAAGACAAATGAATGCTACCAAATGAAAGGGCTTTGAATACAGAACTCATATGTTTTAACATCATTATAAGCAAGATTCTAAACTTGTCCAACTAACCTTAAATGATCAACAGGAAATAGTAATCACTGATTTGAAATATATACAAGTGCTCAAAGTAACAGTTTGAAGCAATATTTACAAAATTAGAACCAATTACAAGTCCTTTTAAGAACATAGAGAATGAAAAGCATCTATCTATTAGCAGCACAGATAGTTAATTTCACATCATAGTTACACCAACATTATCCGCAGAAAAGAGGTGTTTCCTACCAGCTGAACAATAACGAAAATAATGCATGGTCCCTTGCAACAAGAAATTGGAACTATAACCTCAACCACCAATGATTAGAGGGGGAGTCGCAGACTATATGAACTTTGCCCTGCATCTGTTATGGCCCTGACCTGTGGAATCAGATTTACGAACGGAGTTAGAAGATTGA
>JACFYI010003779.1:257472-272951 GCA_014898755.1 Handroanthus guayacan
GCTTCCATCCAGCGGCTGATATTCAAAGTGTTTCTGGCCGTTAGTATCATCACAGCATCCTGTAGAGTGAGCAAACGCAAAGCCTTCCTAAATTGTGGAAAGCAGAAAAGCAGCCATCAATAGAAATCGTTAAAACTATCAAAATGCATAGGCCTTTGTTGTAGAGAAGGTTGATGATGAGGAAGGAGAACTTTTTGGCTGAAAAATGCTACAACTATATTTCTTTCTTTTCTTTATTTATTGTAAACGGCATCGTTCATTTTTGAATTGGGAATTAGGACACAGAATTAGGGATTTAGGTCTCCTACAATTAGAAGGAAATGCAGTAAAATTGGCTGGGCCGGTTGTTTGGGCCTTTAGATTAGGATTAATTAATTGAAGTTAGGTTGTTTAATGACACTGGGCCGTTTCTATAAATTGCGTCCCTTTTGCATTTGCCAGACAATGAATATCAACTTCAGGTTTGTGTCTCCACTCTTTCTCCCTATCACTATCTTTTTTTGCGCATTTCTCCTCTTTGCTGTCTTCTTTCTTTCCTCCTTTTTTCTTTCTTTTTCTTCTTTGCACTTTCCTAACGCACACACATTCTGCACTTTTGAACATTTTGCTCCCTCTAGTCTACCACGAGAAGTTTGCTTCTCTGAATTAAGATGGATTGCCAGTGAAATCTGGTTGAGGGTGGAACAAGTCGTATCAGAGCCAACAATCCTTGAAGTAATCTGGGGCCATGGCAAAAAAAAAAAAAAAAATGCTAATAGAACCGAAGCATTTGAACAACGAGTTGCTGAGCTCAAAGATAATTTTCAAAGTTTGGCATTAAATCATCAAGATATAACAACTCAACTGGAGGTTATGATGAAAGAACTTGAGGAACTTACTACCAATAACAAAGGAAAGAAACCTCTTCTCCCCACCCCTTCCTCCTCTACTCCAAACTTTAGCAGAACTAGAGATCCTGGAATATCTGTGGCACTATCTAGTCCTAGAAACCTTTAGAGTTTCAATTCCAATCCTAAGGGTAGTAAGGTGGACTTCCCCAAGTTCACCGGAGAACACCCAAGGAGACGGCTTAGGAAGTGCCACAAGTACTTTCTATTTAATCCAATGCCAAATCATGATAAAATCCTTCTTATTGCCATGCACATGGAAGAAGAAGCTGACAGCTGGTACTTAAACTATGTTGAGGGAAAAGAAAACATGGGATGGGAGAGATTTTTTGAGCTAGTGTTGATGTTCTCTTTTCAGAATAAAGATAATATCATCAACCAATTTAATAAGCTCAAACAAGAAAGAAGTGTGAGTGAGTATGCACTAAAATTTGAGGAACTCAAAGCCTTTATGACCAGTATGAAGAGAACTCTCACAGAAGACTATTTTGTGAAGAGTTTTATTGGAGGTCTAAAGGATGAGATAGGCCAAATGGTAGAAATATTGGGTCCAAATTCATTGGCTATAGCTATCCACTTGGCAAAAAAGCAAGAAACCTTTGTTGAGACACTCAACAAAGGTCACAAAAGCTGTAAGCAAGCTATTATGTCAGCTCCTAAACTTTTGAAAAGTGAATGTCAGTCTCAAAAAGCTCAAAATGATAAACCTAGTAGGTATCCACTCATTAGGAAACGCACTCAAGAAGAAATGAATAATAGGAAGAGAAAGGGTCTGTGTTTCAATTGTGATGAGGTTTATCATATAGGTCACAAGTGTAAGAGGTTGTTTGTCATTCTTGGGGAAGAAGAGGTGCTTAGCTCAGATTTTGAGGAAGAGAACTCACTGCATGTGTCTGTTAGCACTTTAGCTTACCCTCCTTATGTTGATACCATTAAGATAGAAGGGAGAGCTCTAGGTCAGAATTTCACTATCCTAATACACACTGGCAGCACACACAGCTTCCTTGATCCAAAAATGGCAGCCATGCTAAATTGGTCACTTAGGAACACAATGACCTTACTTGTTATTGTAGTTGATGGAAGTAAAACATACTGCAATTCTTGGTGTCCAGGTTTTAAGTGGGAAATGGCGGGCGAGACATTTGTAGCTGATGTAAGGATTCTCCAACTAAGGGGATGGGACTTGGTCTTAGGTGTAGATGCTCTAAAGAAATTTGGTCCTATCTCTTTTGATTTTGAAACTGAGAAAATCATTATTAAGAAAGAGGATAGGAAGATTATCCTTAGTACTCATCTATCTGAGGTTTCCATTAAGATGATCATTAGCAAAAAACTTCATAAATTGCTTAGGAAGGAGGTCTCTGTAGTCAGTTGCTTTTGTATGATTACAGCCAAAGAAGAAAGCAAAGAAAAATGCCACACCATCCCTGAGCTTGAACCCTTATTTAGCAAATACCAGGTTGTTTTTTCCGAACCAACTACTTTACCCCCTCGCAGAGAGCATGATCATAGGATCGCACTAAAGCCAAGAGTTGAACCCTTCAAGATGAGTGTCTATAGGTATTCCCACATATAGGTTAGAGATTGAGAGGTTAGTTACTGAAATGCTTAAGAATGGTTTGATCCAACCCAATAATAACTCATACTCTTCACTAGTGCTCTTAGTAAAGAAAAAAGATAGAACATGGCACTTTTGTGTTGATTGTAGGAAACTAAATTCTCTAATTGTTGAGGATAGTTATCCTATCCCTTTGGTAGATAAGCTGCCTGATGAGTTAGCAGAAGCAAAAGTGTTTTCTGAAATTAATCTTGGGGCAGGTTACCACCAGATTAGGATTTGTGAGAAAGATACTCCCAAAACGTATTTTGAGGTTAGTTCAGGGCTTTTTGAGTTTAGGGTGATGCCTTTTGGACTTACAGGTACGCCTTCCACCTTTCAATCTTTAATGAAGTCAATTTTTAGGGAACATTTGAGAGATTTTGTGCTTATGTTCTTTGATGATATATTAGTGTCTAGTAAGAGCCTGGAGGAACATAAGAGACATCTAGAGATAGTGTTCAACAAATTGATCCAATATCAGCTCTTTGCCAAAGTCGCTAAGTGCCACTTTGGTCAGAACCAAGTTGAGTATCTAGGTCACATCATTAGTGGGAAAGGAGTGCAAGCTGATCCTAGCAAACTTCAAGCAGTAGTTGAGTGGCCAGTCCCTAAGTCAATGAAAGCTTTATGAGGGTTCTTAGGGCTCATAGGATACTATAGAAGTTTGTTACGCATTATGGAATCCTAGCTAAGCCCTTCACTAAGCTAACTAAGAAAGGAAACTTCCAATGGAGTGATAAGGCACGAGAAGCTTTTGAAAAGCTTAAGTCAGCTATGGTTACTTCTCCAGTTTTGCATATGACAAACTTTTCCAAACCCTTCATACTTGAGACTGGTGCATGTTACAATGGTTTAAGGGCTGTGCTAATGCAAGAAAAACACCGCTTACTTTGTTCAATAAGTCTTTGGGCACAAAAGCCTTAAGATTGTCTGTCTATGAGAAAGAGCTTCTAGTTGTAATTCATGCAGTTGAAAAAATGGAGGCCTATCTCATTCAAATTCTTTTTTGACAAGAACTGATCAAAAGAGTTTGAAGTATCTCTTGGAATGAAAAATCTCTACTCCTTTACAGCATAAATATCTCACTAAGTTGTTAAGTTATAACTATACTATTGAGTAGAAGAAAGGGAATGCAAATAAGGCTGTTGATGCCTTATCCAGGCAGTGGGAAGGAGAGGGAATGTGTCTTGTTGTCACTACTTTACAACCCTTATGGATAGAAGAATTAAAACTCAGTTACCGATATGATCCCACTGCTCAAAGTGCCATAGATGAAGCCATATTGTATCCTTACAATCTCTCTTTCTATTCTTACCATGATAACCTTGTAAGATACAGAGGCCGCTTGTATGTAGGAACAAACACTGATTTGAGGGATAAAATTGTTCAGTACATGCACTCATCTCCCTCTGGTGGACATTATGGAATCCAGGGCACTCTACAGAAGCTCAAAACCACTTTCCTTTGGCCAAATATCACTGAAATGGTGACTCAAGTGGTTTCTCAATGTCATATCTGCCAGTTGAGCAAGCATCAAAACATAAAAAAACCTGGATTACTTCAACCTTTGCCGGTGCCAGATGGAGCCTGGAAACACCTCACCATAAATTTCATTCATCAGCTGCCTAATTCAGAAGGTAAATCTATCAAATGAGTGGTAGTACATTGCTTCACTAAATATTCTTACTTCATAGCACTTGCATATATCCATTCACTGCCACATACCTTGCACATTGCTTCATCGATAATGTTTACAAGGATCATCGTCTACCTTGCAGCATCACTACTAACACGGACAAACTTTTCACAAGCAGCTTTTGGAAGGAGTTGTTAAGCAAACTGGGAATTGAGCAACATATGAGCACAACATACCATTCCCAAACAGATGATCAAATTGAAAGAGTGAACCAATACCTGAAAAACTACTTGCGATATATGTGTGGAGCTAATCCAAAGCAGTGGGCAAAGCGTTTTAGCTTGGCAGAATGGTGGTACAACACCAACTACCACACTACCTTGGGAATCTCTCCATTTGAGACGCTCTATGGGTATAAATCATCACAGCTAAACATAAAGCCTTACACTTATGCTATTAACTCAAGGGTGGAGCATATTAGAGGTGGCAATGTCCAACACGACACGATAACCAGACACGAAAAAATGGATTGGGTCGACCCATTTTTGGATTTGGGTCTAACAAGGTCGATACGAATAGTAACCTGAAAAAAATGAGTTGGGTTGGGTTGGGTTGGATTGGATTTTAGATTACACGAACAACCCGAAATTTGATTTTGGGTGACACAATAACTCGAACTCACTTGAACCGACACAACACGACCTGAAATAAGTTATATTTTATTTTTAATTTGTGAAAATATTGTTAGTGTAATTGAACTTTAAGTGTTTAAAAAGATATAATTTTATAATACAAGTGATATAATGGTTGTGTAAAATAGTATATAAACTATAAAATAAGAAAAAAATATTTAAATTCTCAAAATTTAACTAATTTTAATCTATTCTTTGTTCAAGAATCAAATAGATAAAAAAAGTATTATATCCAAATAATAATTTGAATATTTTAGCAAATATAATTTAGCAGTAACTAATTTTAATAATATTACATGCCATTTTACTTAAAACTTGTCACAATTCATGATAAAAATGTTGGACATGTGTTTGAAATGCTTTAAACTCTTTATTTCTGACAATTTCTCTTCTTTAAATTGCATTATATATCAAACAAATATGAATAAATCTATTTTGAATAAAAGAAGCCATTTATTATTTATTCTCTATATCATATGTACTTAACATTATAAAGTTTGTATGTTCATAATCACAGTTTTGGGGATCAACTTCAATTACTACAGCTCAAGAATTCAAAATAGTTTCTTTGAAATAATCCTGATTTAGTAAACATAAAAAATGAAGAAAAAATTATAAAACTATATGAATATTATCATGTTTTCTAACAGTGACAGGAGATAAAACATTAATTACTAAAACATTTTTTGTACTTTACACTAACTTATTATGAAAAACACTATTGTCATACAAAATATACACAAAATAATTCTTATTAATTTTAAAATAATTATAATGATGCACTATAAATTAAAGTGGAAAGTAAGAAACATATGTATATTTTAAATTTGCAAAATAATCATAATGCTAATCACAATGAATAGTTATAAAAGAAAATCATAATACTAATCCTTTTGTTTTAATCTATAAGTTGGGAGTCTCGCCTTAACCAATCCCCTTCGATTTTTTTTTTTAAATTAATTATTTCAAAAATCAGATCGACTCAAACTCGACTTGATTTTCATAAGGTTGGGTTAAGGTTGGGCACTTTCAAGTTGTCATTGGATTGGGTTGAGTAAGGATTGACAAAATTTATGTTACACCCTACATTAACCCGACATGAACCCACTCGACACACATGAATTGCCACCTCTAGAGCATATACTAAGAGGAAGGCACGAGACAGAGCATCATCTAAAGGAACAACTTAAGAGAGCTCAATAGGACATGAGCCAAGTGGCAAACAAGAACTGTTCTGAAGTCATGCTGGAAGTTGGAGATTATGCGTATCTCAAGCTAAAACCATGCAGCACGCCACAATCAGGAAGAGTGCAATGTAGAAACTGAGCCCCAAGTACGCTAGACCATTCTTAGCCATTGAAAAGGTGGAGAAAAGTAGCTTACAAACTCCCGCTACCACCAAATGTAAGAATTCACCCATTTTTCATGTATCACTACTTAAGAAAAGAATTGTACCCCATGATAAAGTGAGAAGTTCCTTGCCAAACTTTGACAAAGAAGGAAAGGTGATGTTATTGCTAGTTGAGATCCTAACAAGGCAAATGGTGAAGAAAAAGAATGTTGTTGCACCCCAACTCCTCATTCTCGGGCACATTTCCCAGAAGAAGAGACAACTTGGGAAGATTACCATGAGATCACAAGCAAACTCCCACTCTTGAAGTCTTGAGGACAAGACTGCAGTTCAGGGGGGAGTAATGTTGCAGAAAAGGTTGATGATGAGGAAGGAGAACTTTTTGGCTGAAAAACGCTAGAACTATATCAGTGCTTTTGTTATTTCTTTCTTTTCTTTACTTATTGTAAACGGTGCCGTTCATTTTTGAACTGGGAATTAGGGCACAACATTAGGGATTTAGGTCTCCTAAAATTCTGCAGACTTAATTAGTTGGGCCGGATATTTGGGCTTTTAGATTAGGATTAATTAATTAAAGTTATCTTGTTTGATAGCGCTAGGCCGTTTCTATAAATTGCGCCCCTTTTGTATTTGCCAGACAATGAATATCAACTTTAGTTTGTGTCTCCGTTTTTTCTCCCTATCACTATCTTCTTTTTGCGCGTTTCTCCTCTTTGCTGTCTTCTTTCTTTCTTCTTCTTCTTTGCACTTTCCCAATGCACACACATTCTGCACTTTTGAACATTTTGTTCCCTCTACTCCACCACGAGAAGCTTGCTTCTTTGAATTAAGGTGGATTGCCAGTGAATTCTAGCTGAAGGTGCAATAGTATTGTTGACTTATAAGGTGAAAACACTAAACAGAAACTCATTACAAAAGAAAGATAAAGAAAAAGAATCGTCTTTATTACCGTAAATGGAGAGTGAAGAACCTATTGTTTTCCTCCTTCCATTCTGTAGATCCGAGCAACATACATCAATGGCAGTCACAAAATCTGGTGGAAGAAAACCCAAATAGGCGGAAAAGTGAAAAATGTCAGGGGGGAAAAAAAAGGAAAAACAAATTGTAAATGTGACGGAACTTTCAACCAAATCCCCAACCGTATGTTTGGATCTAGGATTTTAGGAAAGAAAATGTTAACCCTGTACTTTAATCTTTGCAAATGATTGCCTTTTTCTTCTCGTTTTCCTCACTCAATCCGTTGATCCAAACACAGCATAAATGAAAAATCTAAGACAGAATGGGGAGAGAATCTAAGCAAGCTTATCTCAACTAAATCATTCATTTTCAGATGGTTCAGCACTATTGATTTGGAAGTAAAAGGGAAATCATTGTCCATGGGGGCGTTTCTTTGGTCTGAGAAAACCCTAAAAAAGAAAAAAAAAAAAAACGTGCATATGGGTGAGAATAAGAGCAAGAGTGAAGCATGAGTGAGGAAGCGCGTCCCTAACATTTTCGTCCATCAACCAGTGGGGCCCGCCACTAAATAAAATCCATGTATAATAAAGAAAACACAGGGTACAATCGCTATAATTACAGCGATGCCATTTTGTAAATAACAAAAATGTCAAAAAAGAAGAACACACCCACGTGGCACTATAGCCGTGAGCATTCACTTCTATAATATAGAAAAAAATAGAAGAAAAAAAAAAGAAAAAGAAATGGATAGATTAATAATATATCTGTATATATTATTCTTTATCTTGAAATCGAACGATTAAAATAATTTCTGTCCATAATTGAATCAGGAAAAAATAAAAAAATCTGGATGCTAAATCAACATTCAAAAAGAAAAAAACAAAAACAAAAAAAAGAAGTCATAATTATGCAATCTTGCTTATTATCCACGCCACCTTCTATGTGTTACTAATCATTTATTCATTAGCAAATTTTAGGGATTCCCCATGACACACCGCTAATTAAAAGATGTGGAATATGCCCTTTTTCTTGAAATTTGGCTCTAATATGCTAATAAATAAATAAAAATTAATTATTTATTTTTTGCAGCTCATCATCTAATCTTATAAAAATTCTCATATTATTTTTTAATATTAAATTATAAAAAAAAACCTTTAAAAAATATATTACATCGGTAATGAATTTAATACTACAGTGACATAACAAGGTACCTACTTGATATGTTTATGAAACATTTTGATTCGATGTTTCTAAAAACACGTACATATATATATTCACTAAAATTATTTAGTAAACATATGGTTCATAATCAATTATTTTATAAAATAAAATACTTTATGTATTCAATACACATTTATAGATAAAATTAAAAAATAAAAATAAAAACCTAAATTGAAGATCCGGATCACATATGATGAAAGAATAATATGAGACAAAATTAAATATTATTAAAAGGAAGTAATAATAATAATAATAATAATAATAATAATAGAAATAGAAATCTAATCATCTTAGGTTAGAGCATTATTAAATTTGTAATAATTAACATTAATATTAAATTAGTACGATGAAGCAATCTTTGAAGCACACGTGGGTGGGCATTGATAATTGGGAGGGGGTGCCACGCGGTGCGAGTGTGTATAAAGGTGACGCACAGTATAATTTTTCCTTAGGGAAAGTGAGAAAAGGAAGCAGCTCTTCTCGTATTTATATACTGCCCTCCACCTCCTTCTCGCAATTATAGTCTGCCCCCTTCTCTCTCTACCATAAGGTTCGTAACCGCAGATAATTCTCTCCCTTGGTTTCTGGGTTGTTTCAATTCTGGGTTTTTGTTTAATTCGATTCTTGTTCCTTCTACCGAATTTTAGGGTGAAATTTGTGCGTGTTTATTTGATTCGGATTTGATCGAGGGTTTTGTTATTTTGATTTTTATGATACGGGGTTCTTGTGTTTTTTTATGTTATTTTATTTTATTTGTCATTATTATTATTTTGAGGGTTTAGGGGTTTGATTTCTCGTGCTATCTCGTCTGATGCTTTGTGTATTTATATGTGTGTATATGGAATCTCCCTCTTCTCTTTTTGGTGATCCTTTTTGTTGAATTTTGTTGTAATTCATATAATATGCGGATTAGGGTTCATGATGGGGATTGGACTCTAGGGATGTTATTCCATGGTTTATTGAGACTTGTAATTTGATTACTTTTTTTGCTAAAACCACTTGTTACAAATGGCGTCGTGTTGCAAAGAAGAAAGGAGAACATAAATTACTTTTATAGATAGTGGCTAAACAAATTTTGCTGCAATACCAAGTAGCCACACTCTGTTGTTTGGCTGTGAGAATGATTATTTGTTGTTTACGGGGATAATTTTGGTTTTATTAAAATGCCACATTGGATTCATCGGTTTTTTGTTTCCCCATATATATTTGACCCTGTCAGTATGTTGGAAGTGTGAATTTTATATCCTAAAAAGATGATCTGGAATATTGTAAATATTTATTTGGCTTTCTTCGACTTGTCCTTGTGCTTGACATCGTCCATTGAGTGATATTTTCTCAATGCAATCTTTTGTTCTAAAGGTGCTTTGATTAGTAAAAGAACGTGATGGCTTCCAAGAGAATCCAGAAAGAGTTGAAGGACTTGCAGAAGGACCCTCCTGCCTCCTGCAGTGCCGGTCGGTAATCATTCTTTTTCTGATTTTGCAGTTCATATATGTTTTGGAAAGTCCGTTTCATGTATTTGCTGAAGGTTCTCATCAAGATTTTCTATATCTGTGCTATTGCTATTGATATTAAAAGGATGAACTCATTAGGCTAAAAAGAGACGTTATAAGGAGAACGACAAGAAACCCTCAAGAACATTAGGAAGCTGCTTGCTAACATTTTTGAAGGTCTTCAAAGGTGTAGATTTTAGACTATTCTAGTGCCTGGCAGGGCAATGCGTGTGACGATTTGCCAAATGCAACTATGAATCTAGTAGCCCCTATGGGGATACGTGGATTTCTTTCAAACCAATGCATAGTAAAAACATATGTTTTTTGTGACAGCTTATCGTCCCTTTTTTTGTGATGAATTCAGCTTATCGTCCCTTTGCTTCAGAGTCATTGCACCCTGGATCAAAAAGATTAGTCCCTTGGTCTACCTTTTTGCCTTAGGAACTGGAGAATTGGTCTCTTCTTAGTTGTAATTCATGAAATGCTTAGCTATAGTGGCTGGAAATTTGATTTCACATGTGTGCTCCTCAACATTAAAGTGTACTTCAAGCAACGATGAAAAAGGATTGTTGCTGGCACTGTGATTGGGAGCTAATTTTGGTCTTGATTATTTGTAAGATGATGGAATCATATTCGATTGTAGACAAGGAACTTAAACAGGTGATGGTAAATCAGGGAGTTTGACTGTCTGCCAGATAGCAGCTGCAGGAAATGCTATTGAGAATTTTCATATTGATATTGTCATGGATACTTGGTTCTTCTCCCTTCTATTTAACAACATGATGGATGTGTTTTTGCAAGATTTAGCTTGTGCATTATTGTTAATCTTCTTGGATCTTAAACATTCTGCTATTTTTTGTGTTTACATCCCAGACTTTGACATATTTATACTGGCTGCAGAAATGGTCACTTTTTGCAGTGTTTGTCTCAGAAACTTTTTTGTTACCTATGGAGTAAAAATCTGTTATTTTGTTTAGTTATAAGTACTCAGACATGCTGTAATAACCTCATGCAGGGCCTGTTGGTGAAGATATGTTCCATTGGCAAGCCACTATTATGGGTCCTTCAGACAGCCCATTCGCTGGGGGTGTATTTCTGGTGACTATTCATTTTCCACCTGATTATCCGTTCAAACCACCCAAGGTAATCTGTGCTAACATTTTGCTTTGGCATTTGATCTGCTCAGTTATAATTTTTTCATGATTTTTGGGATAATATGAATGTTATCCAAGAATTTGCTGCATAAGTGTGAATTAGTCCTTTAGTGTTTATCAGTGTTATGTTCTTGAACTTGTGCAAATTCATTTCTGGTATGGGATTTTTTTCTTCGAGATGTGATATAGGAAACCTGATCAGATATTGTTTTTCATACGTGGAGCAACTCTAAATGTAAAATGAGTGGTGTTAAGTAATGGTTTCTATCATAATGGATCAAACCCGTACTTCACTGCACTGTTGCTATTACAACATTTTAAGCACATCGAATACTGCAAATTTACTCAATTTCTTTCCCTTGTGGTGTAATTTTTAATTGTTATAGAGAGAGAGAGAGATATATATATATATATATTTCTTATCCTTGTGTCTACTTGTGCATGAGCAGGTGTCTTTTAAAACAAAGGTTTACCATCCAAATATCAACAGCAATGGTAGTATCTGTTTGGATATCCTCAAAGAGCAGTGGAGCCCTGCCCTAACAATATCAAAGGTATTGTGTGACTTGTTTCTCATTCCAACTAGTTCTTCAGTTTTTGTTATCTCCGGTAACCTACTCCTTTTTTCCCAATCCGCATCATTAATAATGTCAATTAGTTTACAGATCAATCAGAATAAGGCATGACAATTACCTGAAAAAGTACATTGATGGCTCAAGAATTTGGTTATTTCATATAGCATTCATACTATGTCCAACATGAAACCTGTATTGGCTGTAAAATACCGATTTGCTTGTTGAGACCTAATTTTATGTTCATAGATTTCTCGAGATATTATCTCTCAAAGTTCTGTTACAGCAATTATAACTGCTTCCGGTTTTGGTGGACAACCGGGCAATTGACGTCCACATTAATTAAATTATCGTCTCCCAAATACTGTAAGAATCAGTACTCATTCAAGAATTATTTTTCATCCAATCTTTAGGAATCAATAGAAAAGGCAAATCCATCATGACATACCAAGTCATGCTCGGTTATTGATAGAGAGAATAGATGTAACATTTCTTGAAATTTTTTTTCTGATCCAAAATCATGGTCCCATGTGCATCTGAATGTTTTGGTTGGATGCAGGTGCTGCTGTCTATCTGCTCATTGTTGACTGATCCGAACCCGGATGATCCTCTTGTGCCTGAGATTGCTCATATATACAAGACTGATAGAGCCAAGTACGAGACCACCGCCCGATCCTGGACTCAGAAGTATGCCATGGGATAAAATCCATCTCAAATTCGCAGTTGGATTAAGTCGCATTATGCATTATATTCTACTAGTGATAATAATAATAAAGATAAAAGAAAGAAGCTATATATATGCTAACTTCTAAAATATTTTGGGCAGTTCATTATTCCTTCTGGTTATGGATGGCTTCAATAGGTGATTCTCTCCTTTGGATTAGAAGTGTTTATTTATGTGATATGATCGGTTGTCGTGTGTATAATCTTGAAGATATTTTTTTTTTTTTCATTCCTTGTTTTTGTTTGGCCCTAATAATTTGATGAATGCTGGACTGCTTATTTTGAAATTGTATGATGAGTGTGTGAACAATGAGATTTTGTGAATAAGTTAAAATCTATCATAATAAGGCAGAAATTGGTTACCCCAGGAATTGGGAAATATTAGGAAGACAAAGCAATTGAGTCGGTTCCAAAAGTGTTTGAGACCGAATTTAAGTAGAACTTATGTGGTTTTCGAGTCTAGTTAGAGCCTGATTGTTCTTGTTTATTTATGGGAGTTAATATTTTTACTTAAAGAAATAAGTATGTGTTTAAAAATAACTATTCATCTGTGGAGAATAATTAATTCAACATTTAGTTTAACATAATTATCAAAAGATTTTTTTGAAACTTGTAGAAATTTTTATGTTGCATGTTATATATTTAGTTGATGTATCGTCATTTAAAAATCTTGTAACTGTAAGTTCAAAAGGTATATTGTAATTATATATTGATTGAACTAACTGTGTAGCAGTAATTATCCAACTCCAAGGATGTTTTGATAAATATATTAAACTCTAAGACATCATTTAGGACGGCTACCAGATGGGGTGGTAAGGTTGGGTACGTACCCCACTCCGAACTTAGGACCAACAAGGTTGAACCCGATGGGCCTGGTATATAATTTTAAAAATATAAAAACAATAATTTTTTTTTTTCAAAAGATAATCTTAATAACTTCTAAAATATGACAAGATAATGTCTTAATAAAGAATTAGTTATTTAAAAATTTTTATGTGCATGTTTTAATTCTGAAAAAGAAAAAAATTATAAATAGCAAACATAAATGTTGCTCTTATAAATAAATGAATGCTTAAATTATAATGCAATACAATCACTTCAATTTATAATATTTTATTTATACATTAGAACAAATGATATATAACAATATATAAACATACATAACATTCCGAGTTTGGAAATTAAAACTCGAAACCCACTCTGGACCTGTTTGTAATATAAAGATAAGGCGGGTCTACTCGAACATGCGGCTATCCCATCACTATTATCCTTATATATATATATATATATATATTGCTTGACATAATAAAATAATTGAACTCAAGCATATAACTTTGTTACAAATTCGAGCCAAAACAACTTGAACATAGGCTTAAGTCCTACATTTCTCAGTTTGTCGAGTCCAAGATCATGCTTGCTTAATTTGATTCGAACTCAAGCCTGCAAAAATGGTCAAAGCTCGATTTGGATCGAAGTATCATGCCACACGAGAGTGGTTGATTTTTCTTTCTGGTAGTAGCTTTTTGTTTCAATCCTTGAAAAGTATTTTGATATGTATTTTTAAAAGAAACTTTTATTTTCACTAGAATGATTTAACTTTTGGCAACTCTATATAAATATGTCATACTTATGTATAATGTGATAAATAAAATATATTATTATTTTATATGTTTACAATAGATTGAACTAAGAGGCAAATAAACAATAATAAGTGTACCAACTTTTAAATTATTCAGAAAGTGCACTTATTAATTGATTTTCAGCAAAAATAGGGAGAAAAAGAAAAAGCTTTGATTCAGATTCTTTTCTAGATTATCCGATTTTATCTAGATATGGGTATGGTAGCATATATTTGAAATTTTTAACCTTTGAAAGCTAAAAGATATACATAAATTATTAAGTTCACATAAATAACTTAATTTTTTTGGGATAATATTCTCTATATTTAAAAAGTTAAAGTAGCGTTAATACTACGTACATCTATTCTTAAAAATATATTTGAAATCATTGTAGGTTTAACTTCTCAGCTTCAAGCCCAAATGAGTTAAGCCTTTGGTCCATTAAAATGTTTGATGGATTGGATGTAAATTTTGACAAAGTAATAAATTTGACTCACTTATCCTCCTATCATAAGATGCGACAAAATAAAATTACAAAAATAAAAGAATCAAAAGTTACCCAATAAATAATAATAATAATAAAAAAAAATTGGAATTGCATACTCCAAAAATTTAAATGGTGGTCCTTAGCACAGAGAGTACAAAATGTCCTTGCACAACTGTTGATAGATTAGAGGGGACAGAGAGTAACCTTCGTGAGACGTCCCTTTTGGAACAACTTATATGCAGGATAACTACAAATAAATAATATTTGCACCTTATCTTATGTCTCTATTCTTTCTTTTTATCTTCATATATTTGAGAAAACAAGCCAGGATACTTTTTGAATATAATAGTATTCGATTAGGTATCATATTTATTTTCAAAACGTATAAGAGTGGTTGGTAAAGCTCCTTGTAAGTTTTTCAAGGAATCTTATAAAATGTCAAAAGTAAATTTTGTATAATATTCTCTAGTAAATATTCTGATTATACCATCGTAAAAATCATTTTGATTTTATTATGATGAACTTGTTATTATATATATATGTGTGTGTGTGTGTGATTTGGGTATTCGTGCTGAATATTCTGTATCCTAAATACTGTAGATTGGTTTAGCACTTAAAGTACAAAATAAGGCTTAATGATCGTTTGACGCAACTCAACATGACTCGATTTGAAGTAAGATATCTCCATTATGATATGCCGATCAATATAGAACTGGCATATGACACTTTTATAAATATTAATGAATTAGTAATAATTAGTATACAACTTTGATACCACATAACAATACTCTTCAATTTTGTTACGCTTATCTGTGATCGAATGGGCCTCGATCCTAATAGGCCTATCGCAATAATGCATTTCTATACTTTTATTTCTCAATCAACACGAATCACACCAGCTCACAGTCTGCCCATATCTTATTCATTTAGGTGTGTCGAAATAATTATTCCTAAATGCATATTAATATCATCAATTACTAATAATGATTCATAGCTTGTCATTTATATGATTTTGTTTTGATGTCATAATTATTTCATCACAATTAATTAACAAAAGGGAGACGATGGAATGGTGGGCTAAATGGGG
>JACFYI010003779.1:273050-286067 GCA_014898755.1 Handroanthus guayacan
AAGAATTTCTTCGGTCTCCCAAAAATTCCTCAACCTCTGCGCTCACTCTGCGGGTGGTTTAAGAAAACGGGCAGGGCAGAGAATCCGAGGAACCCAAATGCCCAATTGTAATACTGAACGGATGATAATGGCTCATAATTATTTAATTAATATTAATAATTACTTAATTATGACCACTGTAGGAAAAAATATATGTGACCACTGTAGGATTCCATTTAATTCTCATCAATGATTGTGAAAATGGATTCATCATAGTGCACCAAAAAGTTTCGCGGGTGATCTGGGAAGATAAATTCATAATTTGATGAGACTCTCATCTTATGAATGAAGTAATGAACCTTTATAATACCCAATATGATAAATGTTATAGGCATGCATTCAATATATCCAACTTTTCACTTCTCTATGCTTTTATTGTACTCTCAATCGACAACTCAAAATTGATTTAGATTCCGTGAATTTTAGCAAAGACCCATCCACAAGTCTTAAGTGCTTCAAGTTTTGCGTATTTGAGCAACGTTCTATTTCACAGTAAGCTCAAATAGGACCATCTATTTGTGTGTCCGACTTCCAATTCATCAAACGCATTACCTTACCAAACTACATCTCATCAAAATAATAACTATAGCTCAAATTTGAACATGTATAAATAAAATTGTAACATTTATTGTTCTCATTATTTTTCCAATAAAAAGAGATATCAACTCAATTCTTCTTTATGTTTTGAAAGATTATAATAACACCCCATATCATTAATTTATGTAACATAAAACTTAAGTAAAATTTGCGTAACAATATAATTAGATGTCCTAAAATTTAACATATATAGAGGGCGTTTGACATTACTTTTGGAAGTAACTTTTAGCTTTTAACTATTAAAAATTGGTTCTAGAAATGTTCGATAAGGTAACTTCTGCTTTTGTTAAAAGGATTCTATGCTAAAATAAATTAAAATCTAAAAGCACTTCATATATTTTAATTTTTGTTTTTCGGTTAAAAAAATTGTATAAAAATAATTTATTACTCTCATTTTTATAATTTAAAATTTAAAAATACAATTAAGCATATGAAAAATCACTTTGTTGACAAACATTACCAGTAACTTTTTAATTTTTAATTGCAAACACTCTCAATTTTTGGTATGCACTTTTACAACTAATTTTTTAATTTATCTATATGAAAATTACTTCTTTTTAAAGTAAAAGTAATGCTAAACATCCTCATATTGAAATGTGACAAGCAGGTCTCATGGTAATTTAACGGAATGAGGTCCTACAATTTTCTTTCTTTCTTTTTTTTTTTTAAAGAGAAACAATGACAATAAATCATGACATTAATATCATTCTATCCATACATTTTAAAAATTAAATATATGAACTAAATATAAAATAAATTTTTTAAATCATCATGCGACAAACTAATATAATGTGCTATAGACATCAGCCCACGAACTAGCAATAAAAATTAAATATGAACTTTTTATATAAGAAAGTGAGACGACGCCACACTAAAATATAATTATCAATTCAAAAGATAAATAGGGCTTTGAGCCCTAACGGACCAAGCATCCATCACACCAAAGAAGCAGTACAAGACCTGTATTACCCTCCACGTATATATACGTGCAGCGCAGGCGCAGGAAAACACAGAGACACATGCGTTTGTGTGTGTGTGTGTTTGCGGCCATCTGACCCTACTACTGTTGTGTCAGTGTCTTCTTCTGTCAACTTTGAAAATGACTTATCCACCGACGCCCTCAGTTTGGTAGCCATCGCCCCCATTAATTCCCCTCGTCACTTTACTACCTTAACCTTTTGCCCTTTTGCCCTCTTGCATTGCCCCTATCACTATTCAATGACAAAAAAACAAAGAATTTTTTCTTGGGAGTTGCAGAGCCAATATTGTTTTCTATAATTATCTCATTACTACTTGAAATTTGGTAATATTATAAAAATATTACATAAAGTTTGAATAATAATAATAATAATAATAATTATTATTATTATTATTATACCTCATATTATTAGTTTAGTTGTAAAAAAACTTAATGAACTTGATATAAGGAAGGGTCTAATTATAATGTTCAAGTCAATATATTGTATTTTCAAGGAATGTAATTGTAATGTTAAATAAGCCCCGTTAATTTTTCATCAGTTAAATTAATAATAGGAAGTATAACAATAATTTTTAAAATCTCAAGAGGTTGTTTGATAATTGTGTCAAACTTTAAGCGGTTATGAAGTAATTATCCCCCATTTTTTCCTTTCAATTTTTCGTACTCCTGGAAATTTTAAGTGCCTTTTGGTCCTATATTTTTCAATTTCATTTTCGTTTCACACAGTTTTTAATATTTAAAAAAGTAGTTATTGATGATTATATCAATGGGAATATACTTTGATCTATTTGTTTGAAAATAGAGTGTTTGGCACTGTTTCTTCTTTGAAGGGAAGTAACTTTTATTTAGAAAAGTAGAGAAATTCGTAGTAAAAGTTGAAACAGTAGATGCTTACCAAAAAAGTGATCTGTCAAAATTTTATGTAACCCAATTGATAGAAAAGCACAACCAAGATAGAGCACAACCAAGATCTCAAATATGGGGTGTTTTAAGTTATGATATACTTTGAATACTTTATTTCAATTCATGTTCCATTTGCTATTTCATCATATAGATGCATGCCAGTTTATGCATTCACAATCTTGTGTTTTTATAAGAAAATATTTGATACATTTAACATATATGTAATATATATATATATATAGATGATGAATCACTATTTTGAAATAGAGGATCCTAACCGCTTCAAAATTTGCCATAGTTGAGGACAATATTGTTGAAGAAAAGTATTTGTCCCAACCTAATTTAGAGGGTGTTTCATAAAGATAATTAAAAGTATATAATAAATTCTTATATTTTATATGGTGATTTTAAAGTTTATGCTTTATTTATTTATTTTTAAATAAAAGTTATTGAAATGTTTAAAAATTTTATCACATTGAACATCCGATTAATATATGCGTGCGGGTGTGTGTAATTTTTTTTTTAATGTAAACAATTCTTTACTTTAGATTTTTACCTATATTTTGGGAGATCCAGCTAGCGATTATATGATAAATGTAGTTAGAATTATATTATGATTTGTTACTTAAAGTAAACTTAGACAATCAAATGGGGTCAAGATAGAATTCTTTTATCATAAAAAATTAATAGCTCATGTAATTATGATAGGGTTAATTGCATCTATGCTATCAATTCCTTCCCTTTTATTTCAAAAATTACGAATATCTCTATTATGGAAGTAGGGAATTAATTGCCCATGAATTTTTTTTTTTAAACAAGTTAAATCATTAATTTCCCCTTGATGTCTTACTAATATTTCTATTTATGAAGGGTTGTCTCTATAATGTTTCTATTTTTTCCCCCTTTTTTGGAGCTAATGTTTCTATAATTGAAAGAGGATATTTATAAACAAATGAGATCAAATATTATATTCTAAAAAATAGAGCGATGATAAATGTCATATAATAGAACTTGTAGGTGGTAATGTGATAATAGTTAGTTTAATACTGTGCTTGTTATATGTGAAAAAGTTAATTTGAGTTGCCATTTTTCTCTTTTTCTTTCCCACCAAACATTGCATTAAATAAGAGTAACATATTGGTATTGGCTAGCAACACTAGGTTGAATATGTTAATTCGCAAATAATACTACAAGATAATATAATATATAAATTATTGATATAATAAGATTTACTAGTACCAGGTTTAGCACCAGACAATTTTTTCACCTCTTTTTTAGTCAAAACTTATAAGTGGTAAAATAAGAAGTTTACTTATATTTTTTGTTATCATCTGTATCTTTTAACAATAACCAGATATGTAGCTTATTCACCTTAATTGCTACATGACATATAACAATATGAGAAATTATGCTCATAACAGCAATCGATAAATGTACTAATTAATGTTTGTTAGTACATCTCATTTGTAGAAAAATGCATAACAATCCATGCTGAAGCAACTATATTTTTAGCTGGTACGAGAACAAAAATATTTAATTTTATTTTCACTCTTTTAATTATAAATATATTATATTTACACAACGCTCTCCAAATTACAAAATCTTACAAAATAAAATTTATATGCCGAAGACAAAATATGCAATTTTCTCAAATTTTTTTGCTGACGTCAATACATTTCGTTTAAAACCGTAACAACAAGGGAAATTGGGTAACATGGCATTTTCAAATGAGAAGAATTTATAATTTTTTAAATAACAGGATAGGAGTTGGTAATTTTCACAATTTTAACGGAGGTATAGACGTAATTAAACCCTTATAACATGTTACCAACTTGCAAGGATTTATTTTTTCCACCTATTTAATTGGTAAAATAATTTCGTGTCGTAAAACATTACATGTTTTTTCTTGTAGCTCTGACCAAAGATCTTTCCATGCCTGCGGAGAAGATTTTGACATGTGGATTGTCTGTACTGAACTTTAGTACTTATCACTTCTCCGGAGGGGTCTTTTATGCTTACAAGTCGTTTTCATCTTGATTGAATCTACTCATCAAACCAATATATATGTGAAGGTTATTAAATCTTTGAGATTTTATATAGACGTTGGTTCACAACAGATCTTGTAAAAGCTGCTCCACCTTTTAACTCTTCCTTTTTATTTTTATTTTTATTTTTCCCCCTTAAAAAGGAAGTTCACAATTTAATTTTATGATGTTTATCATAATTATCAAAAGATTCCCAAATATTTAGCTAATTAACACTATATCCCTTGGTGTATAGTGCAATTAATGCATAGTGACAATTATATCTATTGAATGTATGTATAGTTACAGTTAGACTACCTAAATTAACACATAATATTACAACTATACCTCTTTATCTAGGGGGTGTGCTTGTAATGTTTAGGAATTTTTTGGGACTGTAACGGTCATTATTCAAAATCTCGGGGAATGTAATAATAATTATTCAAATATCAGGGGTGTTTTCGAATTATGGAAACCTCAGGGGGTGTTGAGGTAATTATTCCTGTATTTTTAACAAACTCATTTATTTTAATGTATTTATATTGATCATAAAATTATCATTACTAATTTTTTTATAAATTTCAAGATTTTATTTTATCTAAATATTTCAAGAACTTCGTTTCAATAATGCATTAACGTGTAAAAAGACACTACCTATAAATATATCATACTTGTCATTATTCTTTGGATAAAGTGGCACGTCTACCCCTTTTTATAAAGGAGGTGTAGGTTCGAATATTCCCACGGATAATATGTGAGTGTTTGTCTATCGCATATATCGAATAGTAATTTACAGAATTTGACTTGTGTTTAGTTCATGTATTTGATCTTTAAAAATGTATTCATGTAATGATATTAATGTATGATTGAATGCAATTGCTTAGTTCTCTTAAAAGTATATGTATCATACTTACTCATTTTACGCATATGATTTACTTAGTACAAGTTATTCTCATCTATCTCGTGATCTTTAATTTTTCTATTTTCTCTAATTCTAATAATCATTTAATATTTACGATTTTGGTACTTTTGAGTAACTTGACCATTGAAAGGTAATTATCGTGCCCAAACCGATGGCTTAACAATCTATTCATGTTCAAAAGTCAAAAATCAAATTCTATTACTTTTCAAGCAATTCAAGGGGAAAGTTTTGGATCAATCCACTTGATCAATATTTGACCGCATCAGCATTCTAACTGGAACAAATTCGGCCCTTGCTTCAACACTCAAATCAAATAAATTCCACATATAAAACAACGAATTCGGTCACATTTTCAATATATCAATCTCTCATTTTTCTCTCTAATTCTTAAATCATAAATTTTTTTACTATTCCCCTGCCATATTTGATAAGGTTGACCGATAAAAGATTATCATCGGCCCAAAGCCGATGCCTTAATCATTTGTTCATGTTCACTTAACGAGAGACTTCATCACTTATTATTGCCCTTCAAGCTATTCAAAATGAAATTCTCAAATCAACTCTTTGATCAGTAATGAACCACATTAGCGACCTCACCTTGAATAAATTCAATACTCAAATAAAAAATTATCAAACGAAGATCAAGTGTCCTAATTTTAACAATCCAACACTAGATTCGATACTTTAATTTTATTTTTTTTTAAAAGAATTATTGTCAAATATCAATATGACCTAACATGTATAAATCCGACCCTCGCTTAGATTCTCAAATCAAAATTAGTAAACCTATATATGATTTAGATTTGGACCATGCTAACTATATATGGTGATTTGCCATGAAATAATTGTTGCATAGTGGTTACATCCATTGACACAATGGGCATCAATGCATGCACTAGGAAAAGTAATGCTATTTATCATATTAATTTTAGACCTTTCATTGGGTTATGACTTGTGCCACTATGAGGGGACAAAGGTTGTGCCTTGTTTCATCATTCAACTATCCATGGAAACTTTTGGTCCACTCTTTTATTTCTTCTTTCATTTTCTCAATTATCGTAATATATTTTAAGGGTATATAGTCAATTAATGTAATAATAATGATAATATGAATTTTGATTTACAATAGAATAATTTCATAATCATTTTTTATGGATATCCTATGTGCCTAATAATAATTCTTGATATCTAACATGTAATTTCTGTTTATTCTTCAATAGTCACCAGTTGATCATTTGTTTCTTTTTGATTGATTCGTGTTGAAAATAGACATTTAGATCTAATCCAACCTCAAAAGTTACCTTGTAAGATAAGGATAGTCCAAGATCATATAAGAAGACTACAGCCCCCACACCTTTTTGATGTGGGATTCTAACATATACCCGTACACCCACGAATGAACATCTAAAATGTGAAATAATATGAAACATGTAGACAAATAAAACATACTTATGAATGAATATTTGGAGCATGAAATAATATAAAATGGATGGACAAACAACATTTGGAGCATGAAATAATATGAACTTCCAACATCAGAGATAACTTTGGCCTTGACACCATGTTAAAAATGGGCATGAGCCGAACTAAACCCCAAAAGTTAGCTTGGGAGGTTAGGACCAAAATTATATAAAGAGACCACAACTCATACACTTTTTTAATGTGAAATTTTAATAATTCATGGTTTCAGATTGGATAACTATTTTTGCCTTCTTTTTTTTTTCTCTCTTTTTTTTTTTTTTTACAATTATTCAAAAAATGTTTACATCTTGAGTCAAATTTCAGGACCACATCAAAGGCTCTAAATGTAAATAGTTGTGATATTAATTTTGACTGCAAACAATTCAACAAAATGGGTCCTTTACACAGGGAATGAATTTATTAAATTTAAATTTGTCCATACGTGAAAAATAAAAGTTGGTCCATGATAAAGGATGTCGGTCCATTCTTATGATGAATTTGATTTGATCATGGAGGTTATGTCAGGACATTGGATTTTAGTGATTAAAAAGCAAAAGTAAAATATTTAAAAGAAAACACATAATTATATTTTTCGAAGTAAGAAAAAGTCATCTATATTTTTTAATATTTTAATATTGTCACTAAAATTGAAATTCAAAACATAAATGCAGAGGAATAAACTATAAATGGGACTAGTTCTAAGCACCTGCAATTTAGAGATGGAGTAAGTGGGTGAGCTCCTAATATATCTTTTAAGTTATTATTCCGTGAAAAAATATCAAGATGTTTAGTTTTGTTTCTTTAAAAATATATTTAGATAGTGAACTTAGGAGTTTAATTAATTTTAATGAGATAAATTTTGTTGTCATAAATATTTGTTTGATTAGGAGTGTTACATCAAGATTTATATTATATACGCTATTATTGTAACATAATTATTGAAAAACAACTAAAGATATAAATAATGAGGACTCATTTGCTTCGTAGGATGAGATTGAATATGATTGATAAAGTAAATGATTCATTTTTCAGAATACATATAAATCAAATTCCATAATATATTTGCTAGCATAGATTTATTTTTTTATTTTTTTATTTTTGGATAAGTTGCTTCCATGAATTTGAAATAAGGATATCTTATATTTTATTTAATCCATTGTTTAGTTCATAGGATTAATTCTTGTTATAATTGATAAAAGATCATAATTGACCTTCACATTTTATTATAATTATTTTTTTATCCCTTCATAAATTATATGTAAGGGTTTGATTTGATGCAAATTTTGTTCAATTAATTTTAATTTTTATGGATAATTTTTTCTTTTTTTTTTTTCGTTATCCTAAATATAGTTTCGGCCCCTAACATATGATTCATAATTCAGAACAGTTAGGATTAGAAACTGGACCACTTATTAATCATGGACTCTAAATATGTCTACCAAACGCTCAACATGAATTACAAATTAATCCCAACCAAATGAGCCCGAGAGAATTCGGAAAGAATCCTTAAGAAAATGAAGTAATTTACTAATTTGACATTTTGAAAATCTTAATCTTTTTAGTCAAGTCGGTCTTATCAGACGTAACATAATCATAAATCATGGTTAAACTTTTACAGATTTATAATTAATTTTGCGAATTTATTATTAATCTAACATTTTGATCTACATCTTCAAACACTAACTCAATAGTCAGAGTTTTTTCTGTTAAGATAAATTTCACTGACCCTAACCCCATTGTATTTCTTGGACAGTAGGTGCAGATCTATAAGACCTCCGACACTTTGCTCATTCCAACCTAAGGCTTTAACGAAAAACTGTTTGAACTCATACGATTCTATAATCAAAGAATAATTATCTCAATACTCCCCAAGGTTTGACATAATTATCCAAATATTTCAAAATTTTGATATAATAGTCGTTACACCCCTATTACTAGTTCAACTAACGTCCACTTACACTTATACCCCCAAGTTAGCGCACAATTACAGTTGCACATCTTCTCCAAGAGATTTACTTGTAATATTTTATGATTTTTAGGTGGTGAAATTATAATTATCGTCAGTTGAACTAATAATAAGAAATATAATAATTACTATACAAACTTTATAAATACTTTAGTAATATGCCAAATTTCAGGAGTGTTACCTTAAGTATTCCTAAAATTAATTTTTTTGGAAAAAAAGACGAACATGAGCCAAATTGTGTCCCATCAAATCAGCCACAACGTCAACCCATTTTCACTCACGAGTCACAACCCTTAATGTCTAGTTCTTAGACATGAAAATCTAGTCCCGCACTCCTGTCCCTGCATTCTGCATAAGATCTTTTGGCAAACCTGTATTGAAACTCTTTGAAAAAGTTAACAAGTCAATAACCTCCCCTCACTGACAGCGACACACTAACGACAACAGCAGCCTCTGTGTAACATGTTAAGGTCACCACTACCTAAGTAGGCGAGTACCTCCCCCATTAATGCCGGTCGTCTAGTACTATCATACTTACTCTCAAATAATTTGATAAGTTTTAGATTCTCTCAACACATTTATTTACACATTTACTAGTTGAGTATTTTTTAACCTGGGAAAGAAACCAATACCCACTTCTGTGAGCTGTAATAAGCTGTCTATAACGTTACGAAGTCAGTGCTTGCATTGGTTGGTGTAGATGTCTAATATGTTCGTGACTGAACATAAAAGTCCGAATATGACATAGTAGCAGGAGATTGAGGTCACCACTACTGCCTTCTTTTTTCTTGCTTACCAAAACAAGTAGGTCAATCCCAATCTGTTGAGCAGCACTGTTATTATTATTATTATTATTATTATTATTATTATTATTATGAGGATTAAAAATAATTATTTTGGCCCGTCACTGAATGAATGGACAAAAATAATTCTATTCTAAAAAATTACTACAAAGTAGTTATAAATAATGATGACAAAGTACATTTTTTAACTTCTTTTAATGTTTGTTTTGCTATTCTATTTTGATCTTCAATTATTATTTTCCTTTTCTCCAACTTTATTCTTTCCAAGTTTATTTTGAATTATATTATTTCACATAATAAATTCAAATAAAAATATTCAATAATTAAGAAATACTTATCATTATTGAAAATAAAAAAATATTTTTATACTTCTAAGAAAATTTGACTCATGTATTAAATGTGTCACAATTGTGAGTTATTATTATTTGGTTGGTAAATAATTTCATTAGTACCACTGATCATTTGACTTTGTTCGTAGGACCACTTTCTGAATCATTGTACAATGTTTTTCATGTTATTACGTTTGACTGAAAAATGAGACAAGAAATATTAATTTGTTTGTAGGGTTTCGCGTTTGGTGACCATATTCTAATCCATGGAGACTATTTGATATAGATAATGTACTAGTCAAGAAATAAGTTAATTGATTGGACTTGTTAGTATATCTTTGACCACTCTATTTTTTAAATGAAGTTAGAGACATGGGATTTAATTATTTTTCTTTAATAATTAATTGGGCGTGCTAAATTTTATTTATAATGAAGATGTAAATGATAGATTCATATCTGACTTTTTGACTTTCTGTAGCCATATTATATTTAGAAAGTAAGATAAAATTATTTTTAGAAGATATGTGTCGGATGACTTTTCAATTTATTATGGAGAATAAATTCATTTTCCTAGAAGAAGAACAAACACTGTTCTTCAAAATTCAATTTTATCCCCGCAATATTATTAAAAGTCAAAGGTATGTGGACGAAAGAATTCTTGAGAACTCACAATTTGTAATTTGAAATTGAGTTATGAATAAATTACTCAAAAAAAAATCTAATGGTTCTACATTAATTCTTTGACCATAGTTTATAAGGTGATTATCATTTCATGTAGGATAGGGTATCACAATCATCCTTCCTCTAAAATGTGATGTTCTTGTCATGATATAACATAGTTCAAGATCGTTGTTGGACGTTGGGACTTGAGAAGTGGACCCTATGGGATCAAGAGGTGGCTCTCACGGATATAGCACCTTATCCTGCAAATTTAGGAGGTTGCTCCCATACGCGTAGCACTTTACATCACGGACACTTAGCTCCCTTTGGTTAATTAGTTTCCGTACAATTTTAACTAGGGGTGTTCGCGGTCCGATTTGGTTCGGTTTTGAAGCAAAAATCAATCCGATCCGAACTAGAAAAATTATATTGGATTGGTTTGGTTCGGTTTGATTTTTTTCATACAACCAAACCAATCCAAACCAATTTAAATCGGTTTGGATTGGATCGGTTTGTTCGGTTTGAAAAAAAAAACAACAACAACAACATCTAATTAGAGGCAAAGAAAAAGAAATGAATCCAACAAAATTTAATATTCATCACAATTACGTCATCTCCAAATAATAAAAAAATACAAGAAAAAAGATACAATATCCTAATAGAACAAATTAAGATGAAGTTAGCATCTTCATACTTAGTGAACAACAAATAGGGAAAAAAAAACACAACAATTTTGGCTAAAAGAATTTCTTTCAACAAGAGCTTCACAAAAAATTGTATATATCCCTTTCACAAGTCCAACTTTTTGGACTAAAATTAATACTAATAATATACTTGTAATAAAATAAAAATATATATTAAAATAAGCAGTGTGGTTTGGTTTGGATCAGTTTTGAAAATCAAAATCGAGAACCGAACCGAACCGATCGGTTCCTTAAAAATTCAATCCAAACTAATCCGAAAAAAGATCGGTTTTTATCGGTTTGGATTGGATTGGATGGTCGGTTTTGTTCGATTTGGTTTGGATTTGAACACCCCTAATTTTAACCAGGCCTGGACCTAGTGGATGAGGGAATTGTTTGAAAATTTATCGTCTACAATTTGAAAATGAGCTTTGAATAACTTTGCTTAGAAGGGATATTTAATGATTGAGTATGAATTTTTTAATTAAAACTTATAAGGTGTTGGTTTTACTCTTACATTATTTAATTTATGTGGGATAAGATATCACAGAGATAATATTCTACGGTTGCTTAAGGTAAACAACTAGCAAAATTTGATTTACTTTTCACGGATAGAAAGGAATAAGAATCAAAGCGCTCCCCACTCATCTTTTATACAACAACCGTTCAAAAAAGCACATATGATAATACCCGACCGACTCTAAAAAGCATTAATGCCCGAGCAGCCTAATTTAGGTTCCAAAAAATATGCATTCAGACCCATTTTTTTTCTTTTCAAATAAAAAGCAAAAGAAAAAGAAAAAAAAAAAGGAAACAGAAAAGAAAAAAGGGTTCAATTTCTAGTCGTTAGCTATAATGTACGGATATTTTAAAAAATTACAACATGTAGTGTTGGAACTTGTCGGACACTAAACTCATCCGATATTCACGCGATACGTGTTCAACAAGTCATATGGCATGCCGCAGAATAAAAACATAAAAAAATAAAGATATCGTGTGTCGGTTACGAATGATGATGTGACCAACATGATTTCAGATACAAATAAGAACTTGTTTGACACAGTTTGACATGTCAAGTGAAAAATAATTGAACAGATATTAAATAAAGGAGAGTATTTCTTAATTTGTCAAACTGTTAAATTTGTTATTTCGTTCCCATTTTTGAGTTGAAGCTTTGCTTGAAAGAACTGCGAACTTGGTTAATGTAGTGTAATTATTATGATCTCTTTTGCTTATTGATATTATCAATTGTTCATATATATATATATTTAATCATATATGTAGGAATGTAATGCATATATATACATATATTTATATATAGCCGTATCCCCGATGTATCACATCTTACAATTTTTGAAAAACTCGTATCTGTTTGTTTGTATCATATCGTATTCGTGTCTTCGTATCCGAATCTATGTATCATAGGTTATTAGTTTGTAATCTTGTAATAGTTTTTTCTCATACTATATGTTATTTTTCCAAAAGGAAAAATTATTAAGCCTGATTCACTTCGATGGATATTGTGGGTGGGCTGAAAGAAGTAAGACCGCGTTGTTAAAAGGTGGTCAAAATAGATCATTGATAGTCTTTTACACATGCCTCCAAAAAATGAAGGGATATTTATCAAATTTGTCACCATAACACTAAGCCA
>JACFYI010003779.1:287380-298215 GCA_014898755.1 Handroanthus guayacan
GACCAAAATCCAAAATGGTCTGACTTATGGGACCAATTTTGCAATTTTCCCTCACGGAAAACATTAATTTCCTTTATAACACTCTCAAATAAACTAAACATGAAATTGATGGCAAAACTTGGCAATAGGCATATACGATCTGGAGCAACAGTAGATTTGGTTTCACCACCTTGTCCCCTTACCCAACCATGCACAAAAATAGAAAATCCCACTTCAGTAATTGCAAACATTTCAGAGGACTATTCAGCAATTAATTTGTATCCAAAATTGGGTCGGAATATTGTTGGAGTTGTTGCACATTGTAAATGGTGAAATCCATAGCTACTTCTCCAGCTACTAAAACTACCCAACTGTGCTACAAACCTACATAACCCCTTTCCCCTTCATAATTTCTCACCACAAAAACTACCACCATTAAATGCACTTCACACTTTCTGCATTTTCACTTTCATTTCACTCACATAAAATTGTGGTGTGAGTTTAATTGAATTGAAATCATTGATGGATTACTTGATGGATGCAATTTGTTGGTTCCAATGGGATCGAATTTCGACTATAATTTTCTGTGCAGAAGATAAGATTTTATAGTTGAAGTATTGCTGGATTTAATGACACTGGTATAATTAGGAGAGAATGTTTATACTCCCAATATCTTTTCGAAATAATTAAGTACTTTTTGTAGAATTGAATTGGCTCAATTCAAGGTCAATTCTTATACTTGGTTATAATGATGTGGACGTCTTAATGCTCTATAATCAAATTGTCCATTGATGCGATATGATTTTATCTGCCGAACTTTATTCATTTCAATTAATACGTCAATATTTCGTTTTATTGGCTTAAGCATTACATAACATCCATTGAGAATGACCTCAGTGACCCTAAATATCTTCTATACTTTTCGAAATTTAAAAGTAGCAATCAATCAAATTTGATTTGATATATATGTTTATTATAACACTATCTATCTCGATCTTAACATAGCCTTGATTATTTCAATCCTAAATTTTGAAAACCAATCCGCAACTCACACCATATTATAATTAATTGCAATAAATATTTATTATCAACTATAAAAGTCAAACAAAGATATTTAAAAAATTGAAAACAAAAAAAAGTATATATTGTACCTACGTGCGACTCTCTACTATTAAGCACAAGTAACCCAACTTCAAGGGTGTTTGCAAATGCTTTTAGAAAGCATTTTTCAACTTTTAATTTTAATTAAATTATTTTACAATATTTAAAAATACTGCTTTTACTTTTGGTTATCAAAACCTTTTTTTCGAAAAAAGCTAAGAGCAACCCTTATTGGCTCGCCTGACTTGCACAATTTTCCTTTTTTGTGCTTTTAATTTTTATCAAACCCGCTCTGTAGCGGGATGGGACGGGACAGGTTGGGTACTTGCTTGTAAGATTTGAATTGCCATTCCTATCTCACTCAACTCGTACAATTTTTTTGTGTTTTTAATTTTTATTTTTAAACATACTCAATTTTTAAAATAATTTTTACCACAATTTCTTTTTACCAACTTTTCAATTTTTCAACAAAATGCCCCTTAACCTACTTTTCGGTTTCAAAAGATAAAATACCGGGTCAAAACCAGAAGCGGACAACCCTACCCCGTAGGCTCATCAGAAAAGCACTGTCACGAGGCAACGACATTATCCTAGCCTCGGTTAAACGTCATAGGGGTAAAAATGGTAAAATACCAGCCACGCCGTAAATTCTTTTTCTATCAGAGAATCCTATCCTATAAATTTCTCTCTTTCTTCGTTGGCTGATGCCCTTTGCCTCCTGTTTACCGCCAGTACTTTTTCTTCAATGTCAATATTTCCCTCCCCCTTTAATTGAAAAAGAAATTATAAAAAGCAAGAATATAAAAAAAGAAAATGAAAAAAGAAGAAGACACGTAAGAGTGAACAAAGGGGAACAAATAAAAAGAAACGCTGGAAGCTTCAGAATTTGGTTGAGTGTAGAGAGAGAAATATATGCACAACACGAAAAACAGAGAGAAAAGAAAACCTATACATACACGCGCTGCATATTATACATAGAAAAAGAGGAATTTTTTTATATATATTTGTTGTTGTTATTATTATTATCAGATCTTTCATTTTCATTCAATCTGAATTCTCTCGAGAAGATTCCGGAGCACTTCTGTGAGAAACTTCGAATTTTATTGAGGATTTTGTTTGTGTGTACGCATTCTCTGCGATTTGCGTACCGGAGAAATCGGAGATATAGGCGCCTCTTATCGCGATCCAGCTGATAATGATTCTAGGGTTTATGTAAGTTTTGCTTTCGTGATGTCTGTCTGCATGTTTTTGTATATATGTATGTATGTGTGTGTGTATGTATGTATGAATGTATGTTTTCAATGCTTTTGCTGTCTAGCGCAATCTTTTTGTTGCTTTTGAATTGGATGCGAGGTGAGATCTGGGAGGAAATTTAATGGCATTGTTGAATTTTCACTTTATGAATGGTTGATGCAGTATGAGAGGGTGGATTATTTATTGCCGTGCTTGGATTTTACCTGCCCCGGTGTAAATTTTGTAGTTTTGTTGAAGCTTTCTGAATGTGTCGGTTGAGTGGCTGCCAAGGACATTGAGCTATTTTTCCAAAAAAAAATAAAAATAAAAAAAATAATGTTTATATGGCAGCTTGTTGTTGAGCTGGATCATATTGATCCGGTCTTAATAGTAGCTCTAGCTACTTACAGTTAATAATTAGTGATAGAACAGATAAAGAACTTTCGGAACCAGATCTGTTCTGGAAGTCGGCTTGTAATTATATAATTTAAGAGGTTTCTATGGGGAGAAGAGGGGTTAAGATTGTTGCCTTAAAAAGTGAAAAAACATTCTATGGTAAAGTTTGATTTTGTGTGCAAGTTTATAAGAGTATTCTGGGAAGGTTTTAGGCAGAGAAGTGCTCTCCTTGTGGTGAACTTTCATGAATTATGATTGGGCACTCTTATATGAACAAAGCATAATGTCGAAAAGGACTTGGCAGTGCTTGTTTGTGTTCCAAAAATTCAAAAGTTTGGCATCTTGATTAGTTTTTGTTCCTATGTAATCTTTATGTAGATTGGATTATATAATTAAATTAGTGATGCTAATCCATTGGTTTCAAAAATGAGGTTTGGCATCTTGATTAGTTTTTCTTCCTATATAATCTTTGTGCAGATTGGATTATGTAATTAATTTCGTGATACTAATCCATTGGTTTAAGTGATGATGCAGTTCAACTTGAGATGGTTTTGTTTGGGAACCACATGCCTTGAACTTTGAGGATCACATTCACTTCTTTCTCCTTTAGCCTCTTCCTCTGAACCTGGCCAAAATGTCAGGTGTGTAGCTTTACATTTGAATGCTTACGACATATCATTCTTTTTCAATAAAGAAAAATCTCCGGAAACTCTTGTCATTCTCAGAATATCATGCTGTCTTCTGAATTACTTTGTACTTAACAATAAACATCATTATTTTGATATGTTAGGCCTAGAAGGACAAGAGGTGTATGATGAAACAAGGGAGAGGAAATCAGATTACGAGAACTCTGAAGATGAAAGAAGGAGATCAAAAATTGGGTCTTTGAGGAAGAAGGCCATAAATGCTTCAAACAAATTCACTCATTCTCTCAAAAAAAGAGGGAAAAGGAAAGTTGATTTCAGAGTGCCTTCCATTTCCATTGAAGACGTGCGGGACCCAAGAGAGGAGAGTGCAGTCTGTGAGCTGCGTCAAAAACTTCTTGACCGCGATTTGTTGCCAGCTAGACATGATGACTACCATACTTTACTGAGGTGAGTTGTGTCTTGGTTTTGCCTTTTGACAAATCTTCATCGTTCCGGTTCCCATCCTTTTCTCTGTGCATGCCCTAACAATATGGCGGATGTCGACCATTGGAAGTAAAGGGGATCCTTGGTGTCTGGATGTTCATATTAAATCCCGTCACTTTCTAGAAATTTGAAACCGGGAATTTGCATGTAGTTCGTTCTTTGCCTATGCAATTTGCATGTGAGAGTATTTGTTGCAGGAGAAAAGAATGGAAAAGAAACTGTAAAAGGAGTAAACATTGCATCTATCTATGTTTGATCATTAGTTCAATCTACTGCTTGTTAAATATGGATCCATGGTCTAAACAAAAATTGTTTGGGCATGTTGGTTGACATTTACAAGTTACAATTTCATTGATATTTCAATTCTACAGGAACTTCCAACAAATTGGTGGTGAGGGAGGCCGGGCTGGGAAATTGTTGTTGGTTCCCTGCCTGCCCCCACCCTTTTGACGTTGTAGATCATTGGCTTGTTTCTTGTTTTGTTGTTTCAGGGGCCAACGGTTTAAGCTTATATTATTAATTTGTGATATACAGATTTTTGAAAGCAAGGGACTTCAACATTGATAAAACCATACAGATGTGGGAAGAAATGCTTAATTGGAGGAGGGAGTATGGAACAGACACCATTTTGGAGGTAACGATGCTGAATCTTGAATTTCTTGCTTGTTTTGGGGGATTGAAAGGAGGCTTCAGCACAGAATCCTAACCAATAATGTTCACTGATTGTTGATTTTCAGGACTTCGAATTTGAGGAGTTGGAAGACGTCTTGCAGTATTATCCTCAAGGATATCATGGAGTTGATAGAGAAGGCAGACCTGTTTACATTGAAAGGCTTGGAAAAGCTCACCCAAGCAAGCTAATGCGAATTACTTCAGTTGAAAGATATTTGAAGTATCATGTTCAGGAATTTGAGAGAGCTCTACGTGAGAGGTTCCCGGCCTGTTCCATTGCTGCCAAGAAACGGATCTGCTCAACAACCACAATTTTGGATGTACAAGGCCTGGTCAGTTTATTCAATTGATTAAATTTTCGACAATATTCCAACCCTAAAGCTGGTTTTGCTTTTAATAAAACTGCAAGGTTTCTTATTACCTTGTTAATGACGAGAATATTCCTTCCAGTTCTTATGCTCTTGACTTCTGACACATTAGGTTTATGCTCCAACTTCTAATTTATTTAGTGTCAAGGCTATCTATCATTAGATTAAGAGCGTTCAGTTGATTGAGTGCCAGGGAAGTCATAAAATGTTTTTACCCTGCTGGTGGTTTTAGGGCGACCAATGCTGAAATAAGATTTTAATGTTGTATGAATGACATCGTAAATGGTAACTGCAGGGGGTTAAAAATTTCACGACGACTGCCGCTAGTCTACTGGCAGCCATGGCAAAGATCGATAATAGTTACTATCCAGAGGTATTTTTCAGTATATTGTAGTTGTTTTTCTCCCAAATCATAGATATTCTTCCCTATGTGACAACTCATAAGCGAGCTATTTGTCTCTAACTGTTTCAATTGTATGCAAGACGCTCCATCGGATGTATGTAGTTAATGCTGGACCTGGCTTCAAGAAGGTGCTTTGGCCTGCGGCACAGAAGTTTCTGGATTCAAAAACTATTTCAAAAATCCATGTAATGGTTATACATTATCTTCATTGCTGTCCTTCTGTTTCTTCAATCTAGCGCTGCTCAATTGAAGTGCGTGTTTCTCTATTTACAGGTTTTGGACCCCAAGTCTTTGGGTAAGCTGCTGGAAATTATTGATCCAAGGTTTGTTTGACTCTTCTTCTCATCTCAAATGTGATTTTGTTTAACTCTTCTTCTCATCTCAAATGTGATTTTTAAGTGAAACATCATCTAACTAATGTTGTTTTGCCCCAGTCAATTGCCTGACTTTTTGGGTGGATCATGCACATGTAATGTTGAGGGAGGTTGCCTGAGGTCTAATAAGGGTCCATGGAACGATCCTGAAATTATGAAGGTAGGTACTTCATGTATGTGGTTCATATACTTTGGGAGACTAACGTCAATTTGCAAGGCTATTCTTAAGTATCTGTTTTTCTTTCTTTTTTTTTCTTTTGTTTTTTTTTTTTTTCGGTAGCTTGTCTACAGTGCAGAGGCAACTTTTGTGAGGCAGATCAACAATAGAGCCAGTGGTCAGCAGAAACATGACTCGTATATCCAAATCAGGCCACTTAAGGTAGTAACTGCATTAGAATAGGAATTTTGATTCATTAACTTGCATGTGTAACCTTTCTGGCATGTCAATGATCAGGAAAGACGCAGTGATACATCTGCAGCTGAATCAGGATCTGAAGCCGATGATCCTTGCTCTCCAACCAGACGAAATAGTGAGGTGATTCCGCGACTGAACCCAGTTCATGAAGAAGTAAGTTCAATTACCTGCTAATCACTGTCATTAATTCTGGATAACAAATTGTATATATTTTATGCCAGGAATAATAAATGGAAGACCTTACCATGTGCATATATTTATTTTGTTCGCCAGACCCCATTCTCTCTGCACATAAACTCTCTGCACATAAACTCTCATGCACGTATCTATACATGGTCACACATGGATACTCATATACACAACGGTTCCAGTACATTCATGTTCATGCATTGATTGATAAATTTAACTTTTGCAGGGCAGAACATCAGATCCATGCATCTATTATAGTTGTGATGATCATTTTAGTCCAGCTAAGGTTAGTGACAATGAGCAAGCAGTGGAAGATGAGTCTTTCAATATCAATGTTCTTGGAAATTCAAATGGCAATGCAAGATCAAGTGTCGAAGGTTTGTTCTTATTTGTAGTGCTGTTCTTGCAGTTGTGTAATTTACTTGAAATGTTGCTGGATTAGGTATTCATTTTAACCTCATCAGCCAAAAGATAATAATGCTCTTTTCCTTTTACTGTGAATACCTGCAATGTATTTTATTTTCTTTTCATGACAAAATAGTAACAATAAGAAATGCATTTTTGCTTAAATCTCTTTTTGTTTTGTTGTCATCTTTGTAATAAAACACTTAAGAAAGATTGCTCAGCTCATTGTCAGCAATTATCAACAATTTGTGTGTGGGAGCTTCCTTATGGATCAAATTGGCAAAACATATTTTCATTGTCAATAAAGTATGATTATTCCCCACGCTTGAACCCCATTTTATCTTATGATGATTTAAAATTATGGTTTAAAATCCATTCTCAAATGGTGTACCAGGTACTCTGGTTATGTATTGGTTGGATTCCATCCGGGAGAAAGTTGTGAAGAGAGGTTTCCGATATATGACGAGAACATTAATATCTATTATGGTCAAGCTTTTTGCAATTATTCAGAATGCTCCTGTTGAACATTGGAGGAGACAGACGAATGTTCACCCATCCAATGCATTGGATAATGAAGCAGAAACAAACAATCATTTACCCGTCGATACAGAAGCTGTTCGTGGTGAGGATAGAGTCCTTCCATGCATACAGCGTCTCCAGAGACTGGAGAGTCTGTTGGACGAACTCAACAAGAAGCCTGCTGAAATTCCACTGGAGAAAGAGCAATTGCTTCAACGATCTCTGGACAGGATCAAGTCTGTTGAAGTTGACCTCGAGAAGACAAAAAGGGTAAATATCCATCATATTCTTGACTTTATATCCATATTTTAACCCGACTGAGTGTATCTATTATTTTGCATGCCTCTTTAGGCACTTCATTCTACAGTGCAGAAGCAGCTAGAGATTTCCCAGTTACTGGAAAATATGCGGGAATCCAAATTTCACGTAAGTCATCTGACTCAGCTACGCCGAGCTTAATTGCTGGGTCATTCCTGGTTCCACAATTCCCATAGTTATTCTTTGTAAACATTATCTGTGGACTCATCTAATTTTTGGTTTGTTTCTCATTTCTCTTGCTGTATTCTGATCTTGAGGCATTTAAGTGCACTGCATTTATATGTCGTCCATTGATTTCCAATAGTTGATGTATTCATGACTTTCTTCTTGCAGCGCCGAAGATTCTTCTGTTAAGTTGTGGACAGTTAAAATTGTTCACAGAATCTGCGACAACCAAAGCATGGTTGGAACTGGTTGTTGGAGACAAACGACAATGGGAGAAGTGCATTAGAATACAGACCGAGCACTTTTCTAACCAATTCAACCACAGCTTTGAGATTGTGCATTAACCGAAAAGCATTACCATACACATCTCAGCCATCCTTCTGTTGGACATGATGCTGCATGGTTCCACGTCACTGTCCAATAGCCGAGCCATAGGCCCATAGTAGCGAGTACAGTACATAAAACGAGCCCAGTAAATGTAAATGAATTGTTGAGATTAGTATAGGGATGTTTCCCAACGTTCACAGGGAGGAAATACCCAAGCTTAGAAGCTGGAACGAGAAATTGCAGGAGAGGGGTATATTTTCATTTTAGGCATCGAGTAACGGCTGAGATGTTTTACCGTCTAGTTGGTGTGGAAAAGTAAGTTCTTGATAGGATGTATTGTTGATAAAACCATGCTCGGCCATGGTGAGAGGAAAGCACAGGTTAAGTATTGTTGTAAAACAAGATGAGCTATTTACTAACATGGTGGTAGTAAAGGCTTAATTTCGTACCTGCTACAAGTTTTGTAAGTTTCATGGGTTTTTGGTTGAGTTTAATATCTTATTAGATTGAGGCATAGATTTTGTCAAATGTTTGGAATAAATAGGTTTTCCAAATTTGTGGAACTAGAAAGGTAAACCTGCGTTGCGCATGTTTTATTATCTTTAATTTATATTTAGTGTTTATTTTATATATAATAACTGAATTGTCATTATTAAATATATTTTATGGATTTTAAAAAAAAAAAAATTCTTTGAGAAAGGGTTGATATTAATAGATCATCTTTATGTTAGGCAATATTTATTAAGTTATTTTAATAATAGTAAAAGTTAACTATGACATCCCGGTGCACTATTTTCTATTACATGAATTACAATATTTTATTTATTCAATGACAAGTGTATAATTACTTGATTTATTTTGGTACAATCACTCTTCTTTTTTTATTTTGATTATTTAAGCTTGTCACTTTTCTTGAACTTTTCAAGTCATCTCATATTTACCTAATACCGGTAGTTTAATCTTGCATTTAATATTAATGTACCTAAAGTACCTAATTTGAAAGTGAACCAACAAAATTATTATTATCTTACAAATCAAATTTGCAGTAAAAATTTTCAAATCTTAATCACTCATTAATTATCTATAGTGTTGTTTATTTATTTATTTATTTATTTGACAGAAGATGTCGATTCATATCTCTTAAGAATCAAAAACAAAATTAAAAAAATTACTAATGCAATTAAAAGAGTGTGACATGTTAGTCATGGGAACCCTATTGCTGCAATTTCGAATTGGGGCTCCTTCCATTAATTTTGAGAACTTTTAGTATAAATTTGATTTTCAAAGTAATTAAAATTCAGTTGCCTCGCTACATTTTATATGTGTATGTTTTATCCATTGTATAGGGTTTTGAATATATTGGTATGAAATAAGGAGGCCATATAACAGTGTCACATAAATAGAAGGAGATTTAATTTAGTTGAATAACTAAAGTGAAATTAAAAGTATTGAAGTATAGAGTGATGCAATTGAAAGTATGGAGAATCAAAATGAAATTGGCAGTGACCCAAGGATAGAATGAAGTCTAAAATTTTTATAAGATATTTTGAAAAGTTTGATAAATCAGAAAAATAATACAAAAGACTTCAAAGAGATAATAACTCTACACGGTTCGATGAGAAGTGGATATAGTAATTTGTTGGTAAGGATGCGGTGACCAAGTTGGGCTTAATTCTATTAAGATGTGGCGAAAGAACATTTTGTGACGAAACACTCCTATATTTTTCTAATAATTATAATACAGCCTTTTATGTTAATGTCAAATATATCCAGCATTTTATCAATACATTCTTATAAATCAGGTATTTTAGAATTAGAAAAATACGAGGGACAAATTTTTTTTAGAAAAAGGAAACATTCAAATGTAGTTTCTGAAGAATCTATATCAATTTGTAGCCAGAAAACACTTTAAGGAAAAATTCTTCCTTGCTGTCCCTCCTCTTCCCCGCAAATTTTTACCATTTCCATCGAAATAAAAAATTGGTTGCCCAATGGTTGGTTGGGCGAGTTATTCAGAAATATCAGTTTTCGCGTGAAGAACCGATAATGGCTTCTCTCCACTTACGTTTCATCTTTCATTCATTTATTGAATTTTCTCTGTGTATATATATATATATATATATATATGGGTTGCCATTCCAATTATGGTAGTTAGTTCATTTAGCTGGAAATGCTACAATTAGATAGAGCTCCAACAAAAGCAAAAAGGAGTACTCCGGAGAGAATTTCTTCGGTCTTTTTAAGCGTTTCCGCGGGTGATAGTCACACATAGGTTCATATAGATGATTAGGGATTGACTGATTAAATCAAGTCAATATAATTGCCCCTGAGAATGATGGTTTTGAGTCAGATTAAGTGTTATCTGATTTTTGTTTTTTGTTTCTCCCCCTTCTTCGCTTCATCGGCTTCCACTTTCATTTCAGGTCTATATTTGTAGCCATGGATTCGTAATTCCGAGAAATGGCAGATGGTGTTTTTGATTCTTGTCCTGTTTTTTCCGTTTTGATCTAATTCAGTTCGTTGTGCTGATGCAGATCGTGTATTTGGGCCCCCGTTTGGAAATGAAAGGAGGCTCCTGTTGGAAATTGGTCCGTTTGACCAAATAATTAAATTGTGCTTATATGGTAATTTCTCAAATTTTGTGTATTTGTCGTAATCTACGCCGCGGATAGATTATGATGATATAATTATTTGCCCAAAACAATTTTCGGGTGAATGAGAAATTAATGTATAAAGTGAGCCACTTGAGGTTTACTAAAGAATAGTATCAAAGGTGAAGATGGAAAAAGTGGGAAGAATCCCACATTGGAAGAAGAAGAAACATTGTTCCAATTTATTTAA
>JACFYI010003780.1:25002-44014 GCA_014898755.1 Handroanthus guayacan
TCACATTCACGCCAACAAACTTATAAGGCTGAATCAATTGTTTGGTGGATCTGTTACCCTTATCACTCCTATCATATAATCTTTTCACCTTATTCCTCCGAACTACCTCGGAGCGTCGCTCATGAAGATATACGAAAACCACCTCTAAGTAGTTACTCAAGAGGATATAACTAGGCACAGTCGCCGCAGCGCGGTCAACCACGAGCCTAGGAGTAGCTCTTTGGAATCCTACCTCCAAGACTCTTCCGAAACTACCTAACATGCAGGAATCCTCAGGGATTCCGATCGACGATCCAATATCGCTCAATCAAGATTCCCCTGTGAATTCCCAGGGCCCAACTTATCAAATTTTTATATAGGTTCAAGACGAACATGGCATTTTCAAACATATAGCCCCATTTGGGCATGAATTTCAAAACGAATAGAACATATTCAAATATTTAGCCATGTCGGGCAAGAATTCATATAGCCAAGAATTTAACAAACGACTTCGGGATTAATTTCGGACTTATTCAGAGTGAACGAAACATATTCAAGTATATAACCATATCGAAGAAAGAATTCAAATGACTGATAGGTTCAAATAGTAATTCGAGTTGGACCTTGGACTCAAGGAAAATTATTTTAAAATCCTAAAACATTTTCAAGAAGTAAGGTATGAACTTGATTTGGCAAATCGAAGTCAAAACTTAAAGATTTGGAAACTAGACGGGGAAATAGGGTGTCGAATTAAAAGTTGGACCATTTTAACAAAAGCAAAAATTTCGATCAATCATGGATACAAATGATTCTATTTGAATCTTGGAAGTATAAAAATTATTTTTAAGCTCAAAATATTTCAAAAGAATAATTCATAAATATATTCAAGAAATTGATATTAACCGGTCGAGAAATATAATGTAAAATAAATTCAATAAATGCTTTGCTTTAAACTTCAGACGTAAGAAAATCATTACATGCTTTTAAAATATTTTAAAGAAATGAAATGTGGATTAAAGAGGCGTAAATAAAGTCAGAAAACATTTGAAGCAAAAATCTCTTTTAAAAATTCATTTTTCGGACGGCAAGAAAAATCAATTTTTGTGAAAAAAAGTGTTATAAATTCATAAGTCCATTTCTTTCTACTTTTGTATCAAAATTTCAAGATTTTATAGGAACTTTATTTTTATGAGAAAACTTCAAAATTTAGATTTGAAATCTACCAAGAGATTTGGGAAAAACATATCACAAGTCCATAATTTCTTATATTTGTGTTGTCCATAATTTCTCCTTTGTTCAGGGTCTCAGATTCACAAATATTCATATACAAGGAAGGGTGAGAATCATAAGAATATTCAAGGTCCACAATTCATCAATCATACGGATATTGAGCTTTTGAATTCAATCGGCATTACAAGAAACATATAGATAGCTCAATATATCATATTTACTGGAATGAAACAAGAACAAGTAGGGAGGCAAGGAAGAAGCCGTAAAACTTACCTTGGGTCCTTAGCTTCTGTTTAAGAAGGTTTCCAAATTTCTTGTAGCTCCAAGTTACAACACCTATTAACATTAAGACCATTTAGATACTAGACCACAATTTTATATTATGAAAACTCTATGTTCCAATTTCGGCAGTCAAATTCCTAGACTATTTTTGGATACATTCCATCAAGTTTAACGGTGAAATTTACTTCTATAATTAACTTAACTCGATATTCTTTCTAACGGTAACTTCCGATCGATGATCCAACGGTCGGATCTTTGTCTATATCCTTTTTAATTCAACACCCTGCCACTGCCAGGTTCTCGACAGTCTTGACACATCGTTTTCTCTCAGCATTTTCGAGCAGTTTACTCCATAATTTTGAATGATTCTTAATCCTATGATTATCTACACTCGATAAGGTTTCTAAAGGTATATTATATGGGCTATTTTGATAAGATTAATGTGAGTTTCTAAGCTTTGGAAGTCAAAGGATGTGCAGCAGACAGTGGTACCAGCGAGATGATTCTTGTGTGTGTGTGTTTAGATTTCAACCCTAAACCTCAAAATATACTTCCGATCAAATATAGTCCATAGATTGAACCATCTATTAGCATAGAAAAAATTATTTAAGCACTTCATCATTTTAAGTTAAATGGTTCAATGGTCCTACATACAAGATCATTAAATCTTCATTTCCCATCCAAACAATGGAAATACAAACCATCAACCAATGGAGTTTAGCAAATATATGAGAGATCAAGGAAAAGGAAGCCATAACTTACATGTGGTCCTAAGATTGGTTTTGGGAAGATTAAGAGTTTCAAGAACTCAAGTCAAGCTCCTAGATCAAAGTTAAACCAAGAACATGTTAGGCCAATCATTCATCAACTCAAGGTTTCCTTTCAAGCTTAGATATTCAAATTCCTTGCACAATCAACTTACCAAAGCACTAATAGATGTATCCCCTTCACGTCCCCTTCTTTTTAATTTGTTTAATAGAGAAAATATGAGTGTCATGTGTGTGTATATATGTATGGCCGAGAGTGAGAGAGGGAGATGAGAGACAAGCTCTTTCCTTTCTTTTTTTTATTTTCTTAGGATAATGGTTGGAAATATGTGGAGATATATCTATTCATATGGCTGCCGAAAGTGAGAGAAAGTGGGGAGGGAGATGGTGGTGATGATTTCCTTTTGAAATTGCAAGGAGTGTAAATGATACTTACATCCCATTCCATCTTACTATTTATTGAAATTGTACACAACACTTGGTTGTGGAATTTAGTCAATAAAATAACACAATATCCCCCATTTTAGGGGATCATTTCAACTGCCCAATCTGTCAAAAATCAGATTTGATTTTCATATCTTCATTTCTATTTTTTTTTTTTTTTTTTTGGAAGATTATTGATTTGGGCCTTAAGTATTTGGGTTGAATATTGATGAAGTTGGGCCAAGAATTGGGCTCATTTTGGGCCAAAATGATGTATAAACGAGGCTTCGAGTGTTAGAAAAATTTCTGGATGCAAGAAAATTATTTTGATATTGAAACGATTTTTTTTACGAGTTCAAAATCGATTTATCATTTGAAAAACGGTGGGTTATGTTATTAATTTAGGGGAATTTCCCGGGTATCACACGAACACATTAGCTAATTAACAAAATTAGTTTAAATGCTTGATAGTTTATATATACGATTATAAAAAGAGTGGTTATTTTGTGTTTAAAATAGCATTTGGAATACCGATTACATATTCCTCAAACTGCAACAATCTTCTACTTATTTAACTACGACCCCTTCTCACTTCCAATTTCAAATAATAGTTTAGATTGTGCAGAAATTGAATGCAAAATTACAAGTTGATCCAAAAGAGACAGTCATTGAATGGAAAAAAATTAGGCTACAAAAAGACCAAACAACAACAGCAAAATAAAAAAAAATAAATAAATAAGAACTGGAGATTGACTATGTTTATCGGCAAACAAATTGGGAAAATTACAAATAGATATTGTTTGAATTTTAGGAAAATTAAACCCAAGTTCATTATTCCAAAATAACCCTTTATATTTAACAATATTACCAAAAGATATCTCTAAATAAGGAAGTTATGATAATTGAATATACAAATAATTTTATATAATTCTCATCCCAAAACACTGTTTGTAATTAAACTGGAGATAACGACTACTAACAATATATGAAAAATAAACTTAAATTGTTTCTTATGGACGTGAATTTCATGATAAATTAGTTACTTTGTGTAGAATTTCACGTATAAAATTGTCAAAAACCATGTTCAAACTTGAAATTGCTCAACTGAAAAGAGGATAAATTGCATAAACCCCTGTGAAAAGCCAATTAGCGCATAAATTCTCGCATATTGAAATATATTGCAAACTACCCTACATTAGTCGAGCACTAGCTCCCTTATTGAGCCCATTTTTGTGTGTGCACTGGTATTGCATGATTGAATGAGTGCTAACCGCTACGACTATGACTTTGTCTTTGAATTTGATTCTCTCTGCTTACATCCAGCCATGTTACGTAGAAATTGAAAGAATTATATATTATCTTTCTTTTAATTAACCGATTCCATTTTTGGTTATATTTTATGACCTTAAATTAACTCACAAAGCAAAGTGGATATTCATTCATTCGTCAAGTTCTTATATAATGGCTAATATATCACTTTGTATTGATGAAGAAACTAATTTAAGCTTGAAAAATCATTTTATCTGCGTTAATCTTTGTATAAATAATAAATTCTATCTACGTTAATTTTACGATTTAATGATTTATCTCTATTCCAAATTTTTCGAGTGTTGTTTTTTCATGATTTTTAAATGTGTGTCAATTATGTGATATATATATATATATATCAAGATGAAATACTATGTTTACATAATAGTATATAAAAAGAAGATCAGTATATAAAAATGAATTATTAAGAAATTGACATTTGCTATAGGTGCATTTGCAAAGGATCAATTATGCATAATTAAGACCCTCAATTCTGTCCACACAACACGATGGTCCAAAAATAGTGGTCCCTTCCATCCTTTTGCTATAGGTGCATTTGCAAAGGAATTAGGCATAATTAAGACCCTCAATTCTGTCCACACGACACGATGGTCCAAACATAGTGGTCCCTTCCATCCTTCATAGCACAACACGTTTTAAACAAATCAAATACAAACAAAGGAGTTTATCCATTTTTGGGACCTTGCATGTAATACACCTTCAAAGGATTTCAAAGTTAAAGCACGAGTTCACTGGTTAAAGTCAAATCTTAGTGTTGTTCATATCCCAACCTCCATTGTCATACTCTGGCAAACAATCAGATAGGAAAAAGTGAATTTACATGAGAAAATTGATTGAAAAAACCATTTTTCCGCGAACAATTTATGCATTGGGTCAGCCATTGGCTTCTTCAGGCCATTACCCTCTTAGTTAACTTCTAGAAATTAACAAAATCAAAACTAATGAGATAAGAACCCGAACTTCTCCTTCTCTTTTCTCCATAATTTGAACTGAAATCCCACTCTAACACCATCTAAGCACAATAATCTCGGAGTTAACTCTAACCCCCAACCAAGGAACTATGACAATATCAAATTTTATTCCACATCAGACGAGCTGAGTATCTTAAGTCAATTTATAAATTACTCATCATCTCTTACCCTTCAAGATGCCTTTTTGGGACGAAACACCCCATAAGATACTTAACGACAAAACAATACATAAATGCTGTCAAACAATAATGCTCATAAACTAACTCAAGACCCTCAACTCCTTCGATGTAGAACAACATATCATATAGCATTCGCCCTCGAGTCCATTGCATCCTACTCATGAAGATAGCGAAAGAACATGCAGGTCCAAAAACTGTGGCCCCCTTCTGGCACATTTTAAACAAATGAAATACAAACAAAAGATTCCAAAACCATCAACGTTAACTGGATTGTAATTCTTCTTCCCCTCACCACTTCCACTCCCCCCATAAATATCTCCCCTCTCGTTGCCTTCTCCATCACACACGAAGAAACTGTGAGTCGCTATTAACAATTAATAATTGACGTTAATGATTTAACATTATCTCAAATATTTAAATATACCAATCTTGCTATTAGACCACGAAAGTCTCAACCCACCAAAAATTTGGCATTTTGTACTAATTGTAAATTCTATTAATAATTAAGACACCCCCATCGTTGCAGAATACCAATTTTCTGTTCGGGTGTGGAGTTCTGCTTGTTATTGTACTGTATAAGCCCAAACAAAAGTTTGTTGGGCCCTTTGAAATTTTTGGCCGAGCTTAGTTCTGAAGGCTGGTTTCTTGATTAGTGAAATTTATCAGATTATCATTTCTGAGTCGTCGATCGTGTCGTGTTGGGTTGATTTGTACCGATTGAGTTAAGAATATTAAAATATTTTGCTTAATCCAAAATCATTACTCGATTAACAGAATTGGCTTTAAATGCCTGATAGTTTGCATATGCTATTGTAGGAAGAATGGCCATTTCTTGTCCAAAATGGCAATTTGGATACCTATTTCATATTTCTAATTTACGCTTAAACAACAACCATCTTCTACTATTTTTAACTACAACCACTTCTCACTTTCAATTTCAAATTAATATTTTAGATTACACAGGGATTGTGTGCAAAGTTACTAGTTGATACAATAAATGAAAAACATGAGATTGCAAAAGGACCAAACAAAAAGTAAACTGGAGATTGAATATGTTTATTTGCAAATAAATATTTGGAAAATTACAAAATAATATTGTTTGCATTTTGAGAAAATTAAACCCAAGTTCATTATTGTAAAATATCCCTTTATATTTGAAAATATTACTAGAAGAGATCTCTATATAAGAGAGTATGATAATTTCATATAATAAAAATAATTGGGAAAATTGCTCATTTGGTCCCATAAAATAGGTGCATTTGCACTTTTGGTACCAAACTTTTCTCACTCGACACTTTCAGGACAACTCATTTATTTTTTTAACACTTTTAGTCCTTTGGCTATATATTCTGTGAAATTTCCCAATTTTGAGATGCACAAACCAGTACTGGATCAATTAAATGCAGATCAAATCTACTTCTTCCGCATGACAAAACCAATGAATGAAAAGTTGGTGAACATAATTTTGTACACTACATATAAAAACCAGTGAGTTCTACATGAAAAATGATGTAAGGGCAATGTTGTAGCAAGAAAGAATTAAAATTGAAGATACCATTGATGGTAAAACCCCCGGCTTATAACATAAACAAGGGATAAATTACAATTAACCCGCTAATGAAATAAGAAAATGGCAAAATACTCTCCCCAGGAAAAAATTGGTATTATAACCCCATAAAATTTCAAAAGTTAGGCACTACGCCCCTTCTGTCCAACAGTGACATTTCCGCATATGAATAGTGATTTTTCAGTTTGAAAATATGGTTTTGCCCCATTTTCAGTTTAATATTGAGCAAATTGCAATTAGCCCCCTTGTGAAATGGAGAAAAGGCAAAATAACATCCCCTCCACACCCCCCCCCCACCCCCCCAAAAAAGGCTCAAGTTTTAAAATGCTGCAAGTTTTAGTGATTTTTAAATTATTAAAAATATGTCTATTAATGAAATTATTGAAAATTTACCAAAGGTTTTGATTGTCAATATGTCAATTGATCAAATTTACTAACTCTTTTATATATTCAAAGGCATGGACTCATAAATTCAAACCATTTTAATATAGTTGTTTTAATAAAAATATTTAATTATTTAAAACATTACGTATACAAATTTTTTATTTTTTAAACAAAAAAAATTTTGATGATCTTTATTATTTTTAAGTTAGTATTTGTATTATTTTAGAAATTTATAATACTTTTCATTAAACATATATTGCTATATTTATATTTGAATTTTTTACATATAAAATTATTTCTTGCTAGATTTATTTTATAAATATTGAAATATATTTGATTGTAGAAACTCTCATCAGACTTTATAACTAAAAAATTTGTTTTTAATTAAAAAAATAAAAAAATATTTATACGATATTTTCATTTTTTAAACAAATTAAATTTTGAAGATCTTTATTATTTTTCTATTAATATTTGCATTATTTGAGAAATATACAACACTTTTTATTATTTTATAATGTTTTATTTATCTCTGGAATTTTCTGATACTATAAATAAAATTACAAGATTGAGTACTTTTTTTAAAATTTAGTTCTTGCTAGATTTATTTTATAAATATTGAGATATAATTTCTTGCCAAAACTATGATGATACTATAAAAACAGGAAGTACTATTTTATTAAAAATATTTAATTATTAAAAATTAAATATTTTATGTTTTCTTAAAAAACAATTTGGAGATCTTTTTTATCCCATCTCCAAGTGCCTATTTGAATACTAGTATGTTTCCTGTACGATGCATTAGAAAAAAATTATTATTGATATATTTTGAAATGATCAAATTTTTAAGAAAGGAAAAGAATATTTGTCTTAAATAAATTTTAAATTATATATATATATTTAATAGTACGATAAATTAGTTATTAAGTTTACAAATCGTAAAGCTTTTAATTAATATGTTTCTTTAATAACATAATTGAGGCTATTTTTATGACGCTTGCTATTCTTCGAATGGTTAATTATTTGTTAATAGAGTAGATGCATAATGTTTTAAGGTTTAATCATTATTAGAAAGAATTTATACCGAGTTATTATTTCATTATAACACGTGTTAAATTTGTGACATGCAATATTTTGGACATAAAATATTTTTTAGTACTTGTAAGATTTATTTATTTTTCTTTTGGGGAGTGTTTATAAGTTTTAAATTATCAAATAAAGTATGTTATATATTACATGAATCATCATAAAAGCTAGTAATAAATTTTGAAACACTAAACTCAATACATGATCCTTTATGTTAACCAATGGTAAATTTCTTAGATAAATATAAACTGTATAAATAATTTAGTACAATTCTTAGTTTCAATTAACTTTCTTGGTTCGACTTTATTTCCTCAGCAATTCATTATTTACCTATACAGTAATGTTCTTTAGTACTGTATTAACCTTATTAAGCAAGATTATGCACATAAATGTATATGTAATATATATTGAAAAACATAGGGGAAATTGCAATTTTGGTCCTTCAACTGTGGAAGGTTTCGATTTTAGTCCAATTTATTTTGGGGTTAGTACATTTGATCCATTTAATTATAATTTTAAAAACATTTAGAACATCTTTTTGCAATTTTGGTCCATTGGGCCTTTGATTTTGAAATTAAGTTCGAATTTTGTATGGTCATACTGAATCAGGCCTAATTTTGGATATTTTTTTACATTTGTCACTTTATTCACCACGTTAGATTTTAAGTGCCATCTCATTATCCAAAATCGCAATTTCCTTCTTTTCATTTCTATTTTCCGTTTTCTTTTAGATTTTCTTCTCCCTCTTTTATTTAAACATATTTTCTAATCTTTCACTTTCTCTTTCCTTTGCTCTTGAACCTAACGATAGAAACACATCTTTTGTCCCTCTTTTCCTTCATTTTCCACACTTGATGGCATCTTCTTCTTATTCACTCGGATTTTTTTGGGAGGTCGTAGTTGGTTTTTCATATCCCTTTGGGTTTCTTCTTTTTTAGATGAATGATTGTGGGTTTTTTTTTTTTTTTTAAATTTTCTTTGGAATACTCTTTTGTATCGAGGAATAATTGTGGGTTTCCAAAATCCCTTTGGTTTCTTTTTTTTCAAAGGAATGATGGTAGGTTTTTTCTAAATCTCTTGGGGATTCTTTTCATATGAATGAGAAATTGTATAACACCTTGAAAATTTCCCTAACTAAATTTTAACTCGTTATTTTTCCTAACTAAAATTCATTTTCACGATCACGAAAAATTTCTTATAATCAAATATTTTTTCCTACATCCAAAAATTTTTCTTGCATCGAAAAATTTGTTTACACATCATTTTAGCCCAAACAAGCCAATTAAGCCCAAATTTTGGCCCAAATTAATTTAAATTTCAGCTCAACAATTCAACATCCAATCCAAACAATTCAAAAAAAAAAAAAAAAAAGAAAATGGAAAAAAATTGGCCAAAGGAGATTGAGGGGAGGATTTTCCTCACCAAATCCACCAACTCTTGTACTCGAAACTTCCCCTACAAGCTTTGGAAATTAGAAGACAAGTCCTTATCTAAATTTTCTTTTGCTAAGAAGCCTTCTTTTGCTCTATAAATAGGTTGGCATTGTTAGTGGATTTCTTTCACTCTTGCTAGACAAACACTTGCATCCACTTGCACACAAATTCTGGCACACTACACTCTCTATATCATTATATCTATATTTTACTAAGAAAGAAATATATATCTATCTTAACTATACCACTACTTGTTTGCAAAAAAAGGGGAAGATTAGGGCATTACTCACTCCCACTAGACCAATACTTGGGTAAGCTAGGAATGTTAGATCATATGTCAAGACTTGAGATTAAATGGAAAATGGCTTAATGAACATAGATGTGTCTTGTGGTTTGATTAGGTGATAAAGCTTGAAATTCTTGGAACCACCACTCCAACTTTGAAAGCTAGGGACTGATGTAAGATTTATGGCTTTTTCTTGCTTCTTGAATGATTGAATCATTGCTTCCCTTTTGTGCATATAAGATATGAGCTTATATGTGAAATTCTTGTATGATTGTAAGCTCAAAATTCCTTATGATTGGAATCATTAGAACCTTTATTTATCAAAAAAAAAAAAAAAGGAATCATTAGAACCTTGAATACCATTGAAATCCTTTCCTTGGCTTTTTGTATGGTTTGGAACCTTAGACAATGGAAAATTTGGAACCAAAATGAAAGAATGGACTTAAAAACTTATACCACCTTTTTTTCCAAAAATTTGAAATTTAAATTTGAATTTCTTTTTTTTAAGAAACTTGGCCTTAACAAGAGTTTGCTGAAAATCTGATTTGAAGACCAAAAAAAAAAAAAAATTTAGCACCCAAGCGCCCATATGGGCGCCCAGGTGCCCAAGTTAGTGGCTCCGGCCACTGTTTGGGCACTAGAACACCTATATGTATGCTCGAGCACCCAATTCCAGTGACCAAAAGTACTATTTGAGCACGCTCATTCCAGCGGCAAAAATTACTAATTCAGTTCTGGAGTGCTCAAACGAGCGCTCAAGTGTCCATTGCAGGAGCCAAAAACACTATTTTGGTGATAGAGCGCCCAAATGAGTGCTTGAGTGCCCATTCCAGTTCCAAAATTTTTATTTTTTGACTTTGTTTTGCTGATCCAAGTCTATATTTCACTTATTTAAAATGTTTTAAGACTTCAAAATAATTTTTTCCAAGTTCGATGTTCGATCTGATTCGTCCATTGAAATCATGAGCTATATTGAAACTGTGCCCTGATGGGGTTAGTGTTAGAAAGAATAATTGCAAGACTCTGGTATTTCTATTTCAATTGTAATATATATATATATATATATATTTTGAATTGGAGCAAATAAATGGGTCTATGAGCCGCAGCTTTTGGCTTGATGTAATGTGGTACCAAGAGTTGATGTTAATGAAAGCAAATGTCAAGGAATTAATTTGTGTTTTCCAGTTAATGTGCCTATTTTTCCAGTTGTGCTTATGGTGCCTATTTGTAGATCAATAATGTTGATAATATCAAAGGGAGTTAAATTCAATTTTTAAAAGGCTAGTTTTGAAGCTAACAATTGCTTGGAAAAAAAAAATTACAATCAAGATCAAGTGCTAAGAAACAGAGCAAATTTGAACGGTTATGGATTTTTGGAAGAGATATGGGGTCAGACTTTTTTGTGTTCTTGATATTTTCTTTGTTGTTGTTAATCTCTGAAATGATTCAGGGGCTTATGGACTTTTTACTTTTTTTTTTTCCTTTTTTTTTCTTTTTATCATTTGAAATCAAACAATTTTTTAGCATTTTTGTTAATTTTTTTTCTAGCATTTTATTGAGTTCTTTTTTTAATAATCCTTTTTTATGTTTATTTTCAAATTGAATTCAACATTTTCTAATCGATTCTAGTTCAGTGTTTGAATTAATTTGCTTTAATAATTCATATATAAGATAATGATGTGGCGCTTTAAATCTGACGTGCCAAATAAGGTGACGAATGTGAAAAAATGCCCAAAATTAGGCCCGATTAAGTATGACTATACAAAATTTGGGTTTAATTTCAAAATCAGAGGTCCAGTGGACCAAAATTACAAAAAAATGTACTAAACGTGCTAAAAATTATAATTAGATGGATTAAATGAACTAACTCCAAAACAAAATGGACTAAAATCGAACTGAGTATAGTTGGTGGACCAAAATTGCAATTTTTCCAAAAACACGTATATATATATATATATATAAATACAGTGAATTAAGACTATAAAGAATTATATCATTAGCACCGTTCATCAACTTATGAAAAATCTTAACTACAGCAGTTAGCATGTAAAACCCAGTATAATATGTGAATATTCTGAAGGTAGGGTAAATTGCATACACAAGAGTTAATAAACACTTCTAAATATATAGCTAATTATACCCTTGTGCTTTCAATTTGTTTGCAATTGAGGATGGATTGAAGCATGTGTTCTTCACACGCACAAACTGAGACTGGCTTTGATTATAAGCCTATGAAAAGTCTCCTTTGCCCTCAGTGCTCCATGTTTTTTTTAGAATTCAAACCATCTCTGTGCAAGTGTCACTCACAGTTGTGAGGCTGTAATCTTCTATGGGAAGCTCTTCTGACAAAATATTGTGGGAGATGAAGATCGACGGCGATGGTGGCGATTACCTTATTCGTCGAGTACCTCCTCCTGGAAGATGATAGTTGCAATTCTGAATTTACGAGAACCATATTTCTTTCATATACAATACTACCATTGGGAGATTAACGTTTAATTTTAATAGACTGGTTTGGTGTAATGTAGGAAAAAGGCTGAATCTTGAGAGAAAGTTGTAGATCCAAAAATGATTAAAGAAACAGAATTTATGTCCAGAATTTTCCTGTAAAACCTAGATTCACAAATGAGATTAGGGTTTCTTATTCATATGAGGGCATTTAATTATGTAAGTGCAAGTCCAAAATTAGATTAGATATCTGGTGGGGAGAGTAAGCTAGAAAATTGAAATCACAAGGGTGAAATCAGCTATTTAATTTTTCATGCGGGGCTTTTATCTCTTTTCATATATCACAAGGGATGTAGATACAATTTACCCATAAAATTTATACTTACGTAGGTGAGCATTGAGAAACTTAACTTTTAAATAAATATTAATTAAGAAATAAATAACAATCCAAAATAATGAAAGTAATTCAGAAAGATACCTGTTTCTATAGAATGAAAAACTGTAAAAGAAAATAAATATTTATTTAATTGTTAATAATTTCGTTAGTAGTGAAAAGGTATATTGGTCATTAAAGAAAAATTGATTATGAAATTTTTAATGCAATAATAATTTAACTTTACATGTACTTGCTGAATTTTTCCAAAGAGCATCGTTTTCTAAGTTTAATTAAATAATTTGTTAGGTACAATATGAATAAAATAGTCAGAAGATTCCCCTAATATTTATTAAATCCCTAGGCTATTAAAGGTATTAGTGTAATTTATCAAATCAATTTGGTTTTTTGTTATTTAAATCAAACCTTGGGGGTGCTAAGGTAATTATCCTATACTTATTTTTATTTTTAACAAGTTTTTGGCATAAGAGGTTCTTTGACATGAAGCATACCTATAATGGCTAATTTTTGGATAGATAAGCGATTACATTTAATTATCACATTAATATCATTATATGAATATGTTTCAACAATCAAATACAAGAATTAAATACAAGATAAATTTTATAAACTACTATGCTCTAGATAAATACTACTATAAAGCAGCTAAAGACCCATACATTATAGGTGGAATTTGAATTTACACCTCTCCTGTATAAAGTAGGAGGCCGTGCCATTTCATCCAGAGTACGTAGCACTGTAATTCATGTGTATCCAATTCACGTGATAATGTGATGTATTTTCGGGGAAAAAAGAAAACAAAAAACAAGTTTCAAGATAGTTGCAACATCGTGGCCATATGGTGTGACAAATTAAAAATAGGAAAAATGACAATTTTTGCTCAATAACTATGTCATTTTTCACTTAATGACCTATATTTTTTTAATTTAGAATTTATGCCCTGTATCTTTACGCCGTTTCTAAAAAAATGCTCGTTTTCACCGGAGTACCAAAAAGTTACCGGAAAAGACAATGTGGCATAGTGCCACGCCATTGCCACATCACTGCCACCTCACATTTCTGGTGACTTTTTGGTGCTTAGGCGAAAACGGGCATTTTTTGTAAAACGGCATAGAGATAAAGGGCATGAATTCGAAATTGGAAAGGTACATGTCATTAAGTGAAAAATGACATAGTTATCAGGCAAAAACTGTAATTTTCCCTTAAAAATATTATCGAACCAATTGACGTTAATAATTTAAAATTACCTCAAAGATTTAAATATACCAATCTTGCTATTAGACTAAGAAAATCCCAACCTACCAAAAAGTTTGGAATTTTGTACTAATTATAAACAAATCCATTAACAATTAAGACGTTTATTCGTATTCTTAATTTCAAGATTTGTACAATTTTAAATGCCTAATTGTTAATAGCAACATGGCACTTTTTAAGTCATCATGTTTCTAAGTCCAATTCAACTATAATTAAGAAATTGCAAGTTGCTATTAACAATTAAGCATCGACTTTCTTCAAATTACTATTTAAATATGCCAATGATCTTGCTATATGAGATTAAGAAAAGTTTGCTTTGATCACATCGCCAGGTCTGGACCTACCATAAACGTTTGGCATTTTGTACGAAACATTAAGATATGTATTGGGTTGTTTTGAAGCCATTGTCCTTCAACATTCTTTTAGTACATTTCTCTTTCAGAAAATGATATGTGCCGGTATGCTCTGAGAAAATTACATTTTTTTGTCTTGTGAAATATCATTAATTCATATTCTGTCCTCATATTGTTCACTTTGACATTTTTATCCCTCGTGTTACATTTTTAGACACACCCCTATACTAGTTAGTTGTTAAAATCTAACGGCATTGGCACAAGGAGGAAAGTCTTTTGGCCCTTGAAGCCATTTTCATCCCCTCCTATGAGAATTACCAAATTTTACATTGATCATATCGCACGTCTAAACCTTCCAAAAAGTTTGGCATTTTGCACGATACAATAAGATATGTATTGGATTCTTTTGAAGTCATTGTCCTTCGACATTTCTTTTAGTACCTTTCTCTTTCAGAAAATGATATGTATTGGTATTCTTTGAGAAAATTACATTTTTTTTCCCTCTAAAATACCATTAATTCACTTTCTGTTCTCCTATTGTCCACTTTAACACTTTTATCCCTCGTGCTTACATTTTTAGACACACCCCCTGCTAGTCAGTTGTTAAAAACTAACAGAATTGGCACGAGGAGAGAAGTCTTTTGGTCCTTGGCGCCATTTCATCCCTTCCTCAGATCTGTCATTATTTGACACCATTTTTTTCACTATGTTGATTTCCTTTGCTTCATCATTCATTTTTTTTTTAATTTAACCATGAAATACTGAAAAATGGCTCCAAGAACCAAAAAATATCCCTTCAAGTGCTAGTTTTGTTAGTTTTTAATAGCAAACTAATGGAAGAGACAAATTGTGTCTAAATATGTAAACATGTGGGAAGAAAGTATTACAGGGGATAATAGGGTTCAGGACAGGAAATGAAACAGTAGCATTTTAGGAGAACAAAAAATGTAACTCTCTTATTCTTTCAAGATATTTTTGTGCACTTTTTATACAAAATAACTAACATGCACAAGAAAAAGGAATTACTTCCATATCTATGAAATTTTACTAGTATTTAAATGGGAAAATTTCACTTTTAGTACCGCCTCTTGACACATGTAGTGCCTCCATTTTCGGCCCAGACAAACTTAATACCATAACTTTTGATTTTTGACAAAAGTGGTACTTCTATTAGTTTTCTTTAACAAAAAGATGATGTGGCTACTACTCTTAGCTTCTTACAGCCATATAAGAAATTTTTCTCCAAAAACTTAGCTCTTTTAGCCCTTTAAAGCCATTTTAGAGGGAAATTTACGGTTGTAAAGGCTGAAAGGTGGGAAAGTTATCCCTCCAAAAGGACTATAAAGGGCTATGTTTTCCTTTGGAAGTTGCTTATATGGTTGCAAAGATTTAAGAGAGACAGGGGATTAGCTTTTTAATTGAAAAATAATGGCCAAGTCAACTCTCCGTTAAAGAAAACTGAAGGAAGTGCCACCTCTGTCAAAAAATTAGAAGGTTTGTTACTAAGTTTGTTTAGGACAACAACAGAGGTATCACATATGCCAATGGGTATAAACTGTGGTACTAAGAGTGAATTTTTCCAGTATTTTACTACATTTAAATTTATAATGAATAATTTAACATTATTCAAATGACATTAGTTCAACAAATAATAAGCATGTTTTATTGTTCAAAAATATTAAATTCTATTAATTTAAACATTTATTTAAGTAATGATGAAAAAAATTAAATTATGGTAAATTTGTAGCTTTAGCTACTTATATTTAAAATATTTAAAATTACAAAATTTAAACATATTTCAAAATTACACTACTTGAAAATATCTTTTTATAGTTATTTGCAGTTTGAAACCCATACACCTAATCCATGTTGAGTAACTAGAAATTACAGTAAATTTGTATTTAATTAATTAAGGAAAAATTTCACTTTTGGTACCACAGTTTATGCCCATTGGCATATGTGGTATCATGTTTTTTGTCCCCAAATAAACTTGATACCACATATTTTGATTTTTTGATAAAAATGGTATTTTCGTTAGTTTTCTTCAACGAAGAGCTGACGCAGTCATTACTCTTAAATTGGAAAGTCAATCATCTTTTCTTTTTCAACTCTTTACAACCATTATATAAAGTAACATTTGGAGAGATTTAGTATTTTATATATAGCTTTGTTGGAGGACAAACTTTCCCATCTTTTCAACCTTTACAATTCTAATCTCCCTCCAAAAGGACTACAAAGGACTGAAATATTGCTAATTCCATAAAAAGTGGCTTCCATGGCTGTAAAGAGCTAAGAGTAACAACCACGCCGATTCTTTGTTAAAAAAAAAAAAAAAACTAACATAAGTACTAATTTTGTCGAAAAATGAGAAACTGTGGTATCAATTTATATGGGTAAAAAACAGAGGTATTACATATGTCAAGAGATATAAATTGTGGTACTAGAAGTGAAATTTTTACAATTAATTAAAAACTTTTAAGGTACTAAAAGTACAAAATGCAATGATACAAACAATGTTTGTATTACAACCCTAGGGCATGAAAAATATTACAAATTGGCCCAAGGACATTTTTGTCTCATTCATTAGACTAAAGAATAATGTACGATAAGGGCAAATTTGAGTTTTCAATATTACTTAGGGTTGATCTCTGTAAAACCAGTTTTGGAGACTAATGCCACATGCGATATATGTGCTACGAATTGGCAAACTTAGGGGATAATGGGTCATTTTAAAACTTTTTTCAGATTTTTTCCCTTTTTCCCAAAAAAAAAGGGCCTAACCTCATGGGGTTTTGGTAATTATCCCTAATTAAAAAGGGGTGATAGATATATGGGAGCCTTCGCTTTTCCCTCCAGAAAACATTTGCTTAACAGAATGTGCACTTGATTTGTGCCTTTTCTGTCCAAAAAGTTATTAGGGGATGCAAATTACAATGGATATAAAAATTGTGGAGCTAAACTGCTTATTTTTAGATAAATAGAACTAGATCTGAAAATGACCTATCATATTGGATCAAAAATGCAATTTTCCTTGATTTTATCATTAAAGTCCACAAACTTGTACAATTTTTATCTCATCCCTGATGAAATAAATCTCTTTGTTGAAAGTCTTCTTAATAAATCGTAGAACAAGACGAAACATGTGTTAAATGTTTGAACTAATCATAGTATATATTAAATGTGCAATACCCCCAACAGCTCTTCCATAGCTCTTACATGTGAATGATTCTCTCTATATAGCCTTTTCCTTTTTTCCTACTTTCCTTACTGTTCAAATAAAATTTTCAAAAAAGCAGTACATTAGTCGTCTTCCCCCGGGTCCTACCCTGTCCATACTTTCTTCAAACACAAAATACACACACTAAAATGGTAGATGCAGCAGCTGAATTCCTCCTTGAAAACCTAAAGTAGCTCCTGCTATATCATGCAAAGCTGTTCAAAGACTTTTTGATGGAGCACTCTACCCAAAAGCGCAATAAGGAAAGCCTAAAAGAATTTGTGCGGCAGATTAGAGAAGTCGATTATGAAGCCGAAGATGATCTTAAGTCAATTTATAAGATACTCACACTTTTTTACTTTTTGAGGCACTTTTCAGGACTATATGACAGGAAGAAAGACTATGTGTCTGTTCCCAAAACCAAATTTTATTTCACATAAGACGAGTGGAGAATTTTAAGTCAATTTATAAGTTACTCATCATCTCTTGTCCTCCAAAATGCCTTTCTGGGATAAAACACCCCATGCGATGCTTAAGTCCATTGCATCCTATTGTCAAGAGGAATTAATTTATTGTTTTGTGTATCATTGAATTATTATTATTATTATTATTATTATTATTATTATTATTATTTTGACATTACCCAAGCAGTAGCTATCTCCCCCATATATAAGGCGGCCCATTTTTGTGTGTGAGCTGGATTGCATTGATTGCATTTATATATGAGTTCAATATTGCTGCCGTATTGCATGATTGGAGTACTACTGTTGAGGATTCTTCATAGCACTATTAAGAAATAAGATAGAATAAATATCATTTCAATGTGATTGTAGCAGTAATGGAAATGCGAATTTTATGCATAGTGAATAGTACGGATTTTAAGTTAGAAAGACATGAGCAAGAAAGCAGAAAAGAAATGACAAATGCATAAAACCATTTATGCATAAAACCATTAGCTTCTTCAGGCAACTACCCTCTAGTTAACTTCTACAAATTAACAAAATCAAAACTAATGAGACAAATACTATATTAAACTGGAGATACCAACTTCTAAAACTATACGAACAAATAATGAAACCTAAATTGTTTCTTCTATACAGACGTGAATTTCATTCTGTTCATGAAGATAGAGAGAACAAAAGTAGTGGCCCCCTTCCTTCCTTCATGCCACTACACATTTTAAACAAGTGTTCGTGACGCTGGACGACGTCAAAGAACTTAAAGAATTCAAGCCGGTCGACAATGCTTGAAAATTTCCAGCTTCTTCGTGTATCAGATTATAGTGCTGGTTTCTAAAATAAAACTAGTCATGAAGTGATTATAAGAATGAATAATTTGTGCCTCAGTCTAGAACATTTGATGTATATGTTTAAATTTGCAATTAAATAAAAATATAAATATTTTGTGTAAAATAGTTTTAATTTTCTTAAATT
>JACFYI010003780.1:94322-118786 GCA_014898755.1 Handroanthus guayacan
TCATGTAAATTCACTTTTTCATATCTGATTGTTTGCCAGAGTATGATGATGGAGATTGTGATATGAACAAGACTAAGATTTGACTTTAACCAGTGAACTCGTGCTTTAACTTTGAAATCCTTTGAAGGTGTATTACATACAAGGTCCCAAAAATGGATAAACTCCTTTGTTTGTATTTGATTTGTTTAAAACGTGTTGTGCTATTTTTGGACCATCGTGTTGTGTGGACAGAATTGAGGGTCTTAATTATGCATAATTCCTTTGCACATGCACCTATAGCAAATGTCAATTTCTTAATAATTCATTTTTATATACTGATCTTCTTTTTATATACTATTATGTAAACATAGTATTTCATCTTGATATATATATCACATAATTGACACACATTTAAAAATCATGAAAAAACAACACTCGAAAAATTTGGAATAGAGATAAATCATTAAATCGTAAAATTAACGTAGATAGAATTTAATATTTATACAAAGATTAACGCAGATAAAATGATTTTTCAAGCCTAAATTAGTTTCTTCATCAATACAAAGTGATATATATATTAGCCATTATATAAGAACTTGACGAATGAATGAATATCCACTTTGCTCTGTGAGTTAATTTAAGGTCATAAAATATAACCAAAAATGGAATCGGTTAATTAAAAGAAAGATAATATATGATTCTTTCAATTTCTACGTAACATGGCTAGAGAGATAATCCAAATTCAAAGACAAAGTCATATTGTCTGCCGCTTCGCAGTCCACACCCCCTTAAATTCCAAATGGGGATGCTGTAACCACCACAGAAGCCAAAGTATCATTCGCATCCGATTAAGTACCTCAAATTTTCATTATATCCTTAAAACACCATAAGAAGAAGAGATTATATAGTATTTCCACACCCCAAGATTTGGCGTAATTATCAAAACACTCCGTAAGATTTGGATAACTACCATTATACCCCTACTGTTAGTTTAGCTAGCGCATAATTATAATTACGCCCCCGAAAATCCTAGTGTAATCATAATTAGCATCAACTCAAGGGGTGTAATTATAATTATCTGTTAGCTGAACTAACAGTAGAGGGTATAATGATATTTATTCAAATCTCTGGAGTATTTTGGTAACTATGTCAAATCTCATGGGTATGGAGGTAATTATCCGTAAGAAAAATGAAAAAGGTAGGATGGAAGAAGAGAAACCCAAATTCGGTTATGTTCATCAACTGCCCAACGAGCAAGGCTTATGACGTTCTCGTCGATAGGGATGTCCACCGGGGATCCAGGAGCTGGTTGAGTAGCTCCTGTTGCCATTCTTTCATTATTTATTCAAATCTCTGGAGTATTTGGTTTGTATGTTATTGAAGAGAAAACTATGGTGGGTGATGGAGAAGGCAACGAGAGGGGAGGTATTTATAGGGGGAATGGGAAGTGGAGGGGAGGAAGTTACATTGATGGTTTTGGAATCCTTTGTTTGTATTTGACTTGTTTAAAACGTATAGTGGCATGAAGGAATGAAGGGGGCCACTATTTTTGTTCTTTCTCCATCTTGATGAATAGGATGAAATTCACGTCCATATATAAGAAACAATTTAGGTTCCATTATTTTTTCGTATAGTTTTAGAAGTTTCTATCTCCAGTTTAATTATAGTATTTCCCTCATTAGTTTTGATTTTGTTAATTTGTAGAAGTTAACTAGCGGGTAGTTTATTGTTGTCCGAAGAAGCTAATATTTATTGTTGCCATTACTTTTCTGCTTTCTTGCTCATATATTTCTAACCCAAAATCCGTACTGTTTACTATTCGGAGTTGATGCATGAAATTCGCATTTCCATTACTGCTACAATCACATTGAACTGCTATTTATTCTATCTAATTTCTTGATAGTGCTATGAAAGAATCCTCAACAGTAGCACAGCTAATCCAAATTCAAAGATAAAGTCACAGTCGTAGCAGTTAGCATTCATTCAATCATGCAATACCGCAGCAATATTGAACTCATATATAAATGCAATCAATGCAATCCAGCTCACACCCAAAAATGGGCTCTATATACAGGGGAGGTAGCTACTGCTTGGGTAATGCCAAAAAATAAAAAATAAAAAATAAATCAAGTGGGGTTAGATTAACCACGGTTTTCCCATATTCTTTTCCATTTTTCTATATTATAAATTTTTTCTTCCCAACATAATTTTTTCCAAATTTATATGTTTCGCTTCATTATTATATATAATAAATTCAAGAGAAATACTGTTATTGAAAATAAAAAATTATTTTTTATTTTATAGATGGAAAATTTAGGCACACACTTCGAGTGTGCACAATTGTTGCATAAAAAAAAAAAAAGAGAGAGACTCTTAAATAATTATTTTGGTATCTTTTTTAGATGAGTTGACGAAACTAACTCTATTTTAGAAGATAATTACAAGGTTATTTTTAAAGATAATGTAAAATATATATTTTTTTATTAGCTTTTTTAATATTTACTTCTAACTTTTTTCCCCAAGTATAATCTTTTCTTTAAATTTTATTCTTTCCAAATTTACTTTGGGCTGTTTTATATAATAAATTCAAGTAAAATATTTAAAAAATTGAGAAAATTAACACTATTTAACATAAAAACATTTATAATCTTATTTCATTACAAATTTAAACGCATACATCGAATGTGCTACATTGCTAGTTTCTCATAGCAGTGATAACACAATTTATTCATTATTATAATCACTTCATGACAAGTTATATTTTAGAAATCAGCACCATAATCTGATACACAAGGAAGCTGGAAACTTCAAGCCTGGAGGAGAGGATTGAATTCTACAAGGCTTTTGGTGGCCTCCGGCGTCACGAGCACCGCCACGTGGGCCTCATATTTATTAATCACCCCACCATCGGCAGCATCCAGCACAATCCAATAATTAGTGGCCCCGATCGACATGTCTTCCTCCGCAGTCCACACCCCCCTAAATAACAAATTGGTTTGCTGTAACCACCACAGAAGCCAAAATATCATTCGCATCCGATTAGAAGAAAAGATAATTATTTCCACACTCCCATTATCATTATCATTATAAAATTTGGTAAAATCGTCAAAACGCTCCGTAAAGTTTGGATAACTACCATTATACTCCTATTACTAGTTAAGCTAGCGCATAACTACATAATTGTGCTGTAACCACCACAGAAGCCAAAATATCATTCCCATGCGATTAAGTACCTCAAATTTTCATTATATCCTTAAAACAACATAAGAAGCAAAGATAATTATTTCCACACTCCCAAAATTGGGCATAATTATCAGAACACTCCGTAAAGTTTGAATAACCACCATTATATTCCCTGAAAATCCTGGTGTAATCATAATTAGCGCCAGCTCAAGGTGTATAATTGTAATTATATGTTAACTCAACCAAAGACAGAGGGTGTAATGATACATATTCTAATCTTTGGAGTGTTTTAATAATTATGTCAAATCTCAGGGGTGTAGAGGTAATTATACCTAAGAAGAATGAAAAATGGAGGATATAAGAAGAGAAACCTGCTCCTTGTTATATTTGTCAACTGCCCATCGAGCAAGACTTATGACGTTCTCGTCGATGGGGATGGGTTGCCCTTCGCCTGACATTCTTTCTTATAGCTCCTTTATTTCTATGTTATTGAAGAGAAAACTACGGCGAGTGATGGAGAAGGCAAAGAGAGGGGAGGTAGTTATAAGGGGAATGGGAAGTTGGGAGCGGAAGAAGAGCTATCCGAGTAACGTTGACGGTTTTGGAATCCTTTGTTTGTATTTGACTTGTTTAAAACGTGTAGTGGTATGAAGCATGGTTCGCTGGAACGGTCGCGGGGGTCGGAACGGAGGCCACCGTTCCAGTTCCATTGCATTGTCGCGGAATGGTAACGGCCAATTTACACATTTCTTGCTTAAAATAATAAAAAAATTCCAAAAAAAATCTAAAAAATATTAGAACATGTAAAAATTTCTATTAGTGCCTATATTATTTAATTAAAATAATTTTGAATACGATAAACTAATATAATTTGATAACCTTTGTGAAGACATTACATATCAAATTTTCATAAATTTTTCATTTAATAAAAATTACATATGTACATGAAAAAAACTATTGTCAACATAATAAATATCAAATTAATATGACAGAAAATTACATATATTATATCTAATACCAGTGGAATGATGTGGCAGTACAAAATCATTACTGTATGTCCTAGAAGAATTATTAAATTGACTAGGAAAGTGATCCTCAACTTGGGAGTGACACACCTTTCTTCTCAATACCCACCAAACTCTATCAATTCCATCTCCACACTCTCTGTTTTGCGCCAGACATTGCTCTTCCGTCAGATAGTAAACTCCGAACTTCCTTTACCATTATTCTGTCATTTCTCACTTATCTTTCCTCCGCTGAACTCTTTTTCTTCTCTTGGTTCAAAAGCCAGCAGCCCAGTCGAATTGCATTCTTCAACTTGGGTTATCGGAGAACTTTCTATTGCACTCGTTTGCTCTTCCTTTTGGAAGTTGCAACTTCGTATCCTCAAGTTTATCTTCTGAACTTTCAGCTTCAACTTTTTCCACTGGCTTGGCTTCTGGAGTTTCTTTCTCAATTTGTTCTCTAACCATGCTTTCCTCACCATTCCGCATCGTTCCGTTCCACCGTTCCAAGCCGAGAAATCACTTCGACACGCCGTTCCAGCCGATCTCATCATATTTTGCGGCAAAAATGAGATATCGCCGTTTTGTATCGACACAAAGGAACGGCACCCTCCGTTCCTGTTCCGATCCGGCCGTTCCGGCAAAATATCGCCGTTCCGGCGAACCATAGTATGAAGGAAGGAAGGGGGCCACTATTTTTGTTCTCTCTATCTTGATAAATAGGATGAAATTCACGTCCATACATAAGAAACAATTTAGGTTCCATTATTTTTTCGTATAGTTTTAGAAGTTTCTATCTCCAGTTTAATTATAGTATTTACCTCATTTCTATTGATTTTGTCATTTCCTATCTGCTTTCTTGCTCATATCTTTCTAACCCAAAATCCGTACTATTTACTATTCGGAGTTGATGCGTGAAATTCGCATTTCCATTACTGCTACAATCACATTGAACTGATATTTATTCAGTTATTCTATCTTATTTCTTAACAGTGCTATGAAAGAATCCTCAACAGTAGCACTCATTCAATCATGCAATACGGCAGCAATGTTGAACTCATATACAAACGCAATCAATGCAATCAATGCAATCCAGCTCACACACAAAAAATGGGCTCCATATAGAGGGTAATGCCAAAAAAAAAAAAAAAAAATCCATGATGCACAACACAAAAAGTTAATTCCTCTGGACAATACAATGCAGTAGATTTGAGGGCGGATGGTATACGATGCGTTGTTCTACATCGCAGGAGTAGAGGGCCTTAAGTCAGTCTATGAGCATTGTTGTGTGACGGAATTTATGTATTGTCCTGTCGTTAGGCATCCCATGGGGTGTTTCGTCCTAGAAAGGCATCGTGGAGGGCAAGAGATATTGATGAATAATTTAAAAATTGACTTAAGATTCTCCACTCGTCTGATGTGAAATAAAATTTGGTTTTGTCATAGCTCCCTAGGCGGGGGTTTGGGAAGAGACACATAGTCTTTCTTCTTGCCATATAGTCCTGAAAAAGTGTCTCGAAAAGTAAAAAAGTGTGAGTATTTTATAAATTGATTTAAGATCATCTTCGGCTTCATAAACGACTTCTCTAATCTGCCGCACAAATTCTTTTAGGGTTTCCTTATTGCGCTTTTGGGTAGAGTGCTCCATCAAAAAGTCTTTGAACAGCTTTGCATGATATAGGAGTAGCTGCTTTAGGTTTTCAAGAAGGAATTCAAGTGCTGCATCTGCGCGCCATTTTAGTGTGTGTACAGTGTGTTTGAAGAAAGTATGGATAGAGTAGGACTATGAATGTACTGCTTTTTTGAAAATTTTATTTGAACAGTAAGGAAAGCAGGAGAAAAGGAAAAGGATATAGAGAGAATCATTCACATGTAAGAGCTATAGAAGAGGTGCTAGGGTACTGCACATTTAATATATACTATGATTAGTTCAAACATTTAACACATGTTTCGTCTTTTTCTACGATTGATTAAGAAGACTTTCAAAAAAAAGATTCATTTCATCACGGATGAGATAAAAATTGTACAAGTTTGTGGACTTTAATGATAAAAATCAAGGAAAATTGCATGTTAGATCCCATACGATTGGTCATTTTCAGATCTAGTCCTATGTATCTAAAAATAAGTAGTTTAGTTCCACAATTTTTAGATCCATTGTAATTTGCATGCCCTAATTACTTTTTGGATAGAAAAGGCACAAATCACGCGCACATTCTGTCAAGAAAATGTTTTTTGGAGGGAAAAGCAAATGCTTCCATATATCTATCACCCTTTTTAATCAGGGATAATTACGAAAACCCCTGAGGTTAGGCCCATTTGTTTTGGAAAAAAAGGAAACAATCTATAAAAAGTTTTAAAATGACCCATAAACCCCTAAGTTTGCTAATTCCCTGCACATATATCACATATGGCGTTAGTCTCCAAAACTGATTTTACAGAGGTCAACCCTAAATAATATTGAAAACTTAAATTTGCCCTTATCATACATTTTTCTTTAGTTTAATGAATGAGACAAAAATTTCCTTGGACCAATTTGTAATATTTTTCATGCTCTAGGGATGTAATACAAACATTGTTTGTATCATTGCATTTTGTACTTTCAGTACCTTAAAAGTTATTAATTAATAGGAAAATTTCACTTCTAGTACCATAATTTATATCTCTGGACATATGTAATACCTTAGTTTTTATTTACCCATACAAATTGATACCATAGTTTCTCATTTTTCGACAAAATTAGTACTTATGTTAGTTTTTTCTAACAAAGAATCGGCGTGGCTGTTACTCTTAGCTCTTTACAGCCATGGAAGCTACTTTTTATGGAATTAGCAATATTTCAGTCCTTTGTAGTCCTTTTGGAGGGAGATTAGAATTGCAAAGGTTGAAAAGATGGGAAAGTTGGTCCTCCAACAAGGCTATATATAAAATGCTAAATTTCTCTCCAAACGTTACTTTATATAATGGTTGTAAAGAGTTGAAAAAGAAAAGATGATTGACTTTTCAGTTTAAGAGTAACGACCGCGTTAGCTCTTCGTTAAAGAAAACTAACAAAAACACCATTTTTATCAAAAAAAATCAGAATATGCGGCATCAAGTTTATTTGGGGGCAAAAAACATGATACCACATATGCCGATGGGCATAAACTGTGGCACCAAGAGTGAAAATTTCCCTTAATTAATTAAATACAAATTTACAGTAATTTCTAGTTCCTGAACATGGATTAAGTGAATGGGTTTCAAACTACAAATAACTATAAAAAGATATTTTCAAGTAGTATATTAATTTTGAAATATGTTTAAATTTTGTAATTTTAAAAATTTTAAATATAAGTTGCCAAAGCAAAATATGTTTAAATTTTGAAATTTTAAATATTTTAAATATAAGTTGCTAAAGCTACAAATTTAATAAAATTTAATTTTTTTCATCATAACTTAAATAAATGTTTAAATTAATGGAATTTAATATTTTTGAACAACAAAACATGCCTATTATTTCTTGAACTAATGTCATTTGAATAATTTCAAATTATTCATTATAAATTTAAATGTAGTAAAATACGGGAAAAATTCACTTTTAGTACCACAGTTTATACCCATTAGCATATGTGGTACCTCCGTTTTTGTCCTAGACACAAACTTGGTAACACACCATCTAATTTTTTGATAGAGCTGGCACTTCTTTCGGTTTTCTTTAACGGAAAGTTGACTTGACCATTATTTTTCAATTAAAAAGCTAATCGCCTGTCCCCCTTAAATCTTTACAACCATATAAGCAACTTCCAAAGGAAAACATAGCCCTTTTGAAGAGATAACTTTCCCACCTTTCAGCCTTAAAAATCGTAAATTTGACTCTAAAATGGCTTTAAAGGGCTGAAAGACCTTTATTATTACTACTACTACTACTACTACTACTACTACTACTACTACTACTACTACTTTTTGTGTGTAGGTGTGTATAGAGTGTATCATATCAATCTATATTTGTGAGGTATGATCATGTCAATGAGATCAAAGCAAAATTATTCCTAGACTTTTGAGGAGATTAAACAAGTTGGAGGATAAAATAAAGAGGTCGAAGGAAATAGAAAAAAACAATGAGGATGAAGTGAAGGAAGTCAAGAGAGTGAAAAAATGGTGTCAAATAGTTAAAAAATGTTAAGGAAGGGATGAAATGGTGCCAAGGACCAAAAGACTTCTCTCCTCGTGCCAATTCCGTTCATTTTTAACAACTAACTAACAAGGGGTGTGTCTAAAAATGTAAACACGAGGATTAAAAGTGTTAAAGTGGACAATATATAGGAGGATAGAAAGTGAATTAATGGTATTTTAGAGGGCAAAAAATGTAGTTTTCCCAAAGAATACCAGTACATATCATTTTCTAAAAGAGAAAGGTACTAAAAGAAATGTCGAAGGACAATGACTTCGAAAGAATCCAATTCATATCTTAATGTATTGTGCAAAATGCCAAACTTTTTGGTAGGTTTAGATGTGCGATATGATCGGTGTAACTTTGTTTAGTCTCATAGGAAGGGATGAAAATGGCTTCAATTAAGGACCAAACGACTTTCCTCCTCGTGCCAATGCCGTTAGATTTTAACAACTGACTAGTAGAGGGGTGTGTCTAAAAATGGAAACACGAGGGATAAAAATGTTAAAGTGAACAATAGAAGGACGGAAAGTGAATTAATGATATTTCAGATGACAAAAAATGTAATTTTCTCGAAGCATACCCGTACATATCATTTTTCTGAAAGAGAAATGTACTAAAAGAATGTCGAAGGACAATGACTCCAAAACAACCCAACACATATCTTAATGTTTCGTGCAAAATGCCAAACTTTTTTGTTAATAGATTTGTTTATAATTAGTACAAAATGCCAAACTTTTTGGTAGGTTGAGATTTTCTTAGTCTAATAGCAAGGTTGGTATATTTAAATACTTGAGGCAATGTTAAATCATTAACGTCAATTGGCAACTATCTTGAAACTTGTTTTTTTTTTTCTTTTTTTTTTCCCCTAGAAATTCATCACATTATCACGTGAATTGGATACACGTACCTAACAAAATTACTCAAATCTCGTATGTATTAGATTGGGTCTATGAGTCTTGCATCAAATTCATAAAAACTTGGTGATGGTACATCCCCTTAACCAGGGGGCCAACTTGTATGGTAACTATCCAAATTTTCGAGCGTATAGTAGTAATTATTCAAATTTCAGAGGATGTTTTGGTAATTAAACCAAATTTCAAGGGGTGTTGAGGTAATTGTCCCTTTTATTAATAATGGTTACGAGAATACAAGCTGGCCTTGTTATCCATGCACACGAAGATATAGGCAATTCATAAGTTGTATGTATAACATTAAACAATATTGTTTTCAAATTAGCCATTACAAGGCCACCGTACTATGGATGAAGTGGCACGGCCTCCTACTTTTTACAAGAGAGGTACAAGTTCAAATTTCACCTGTAACGTATGGATCTTTAGCTACTTTATAGTAATATTTATCTACCGCATAGTAGTTTATAAAATTTAGCTTGTATCTGGTTCTTGTATTTGATCGTTGAAATATATTCATATAATGATATTGATGTGATAATTAAATGTAATCACTTCTCGCGAAATCCGATGGGTAATGTAAAATTTAGCTTGTATCTGGTTCTTTTATGGGTAATGTAACGCCCCGGATAACGAGTAGCATTCCGCCCCGAAATCTGATACGCTACTCGTGATCTAAACTTAACTAAAACCGTAAACAGAAATTCCAAAACACAATTCCATAACTTAACGATTCGGATCCTCCAAAATTTTAGGCTGGAATTTCTTCCAAATTTCATTACAATATCCAAATTACAAGCCAACATATCTGCAGCTCAAACGAGGACTAACTAAACCAAAATATTACATCTGGAAATCCTAACTATTACAAGCCGACAATCTATACATTCTATCCAAACATAAATCTAGGCATTCAACACATCAAGATACATGTTTATGTACATAATTCCAAAGGGGAAGTCATACATCAACACGAAGCTTCAGTCAGTCAATCCATGGTCTAGGAACCTACATTATATTTCTGGAATCATGAGTCCACTGACCCAGTAAAACTTAGGGTTTCAAGAAAAATGAGCATATAAATAACGAGACAGGAATATGGTTTGGATAGCAATATGGAACAATCAAGATGATCAATACATATACATATATCAGAACATTTATCACATTCGAGTCAATAGGCTGAACAATCTATTTGGTAGGTCTATCATCCTTATATTTTCGACATAAACATTTCACCTTATCCCTCCAACTCCCAAAGGAGCTCAATCAATCAAAAAGCAGAGCCGACATACGTGCTTAGGGTAGCGCTTCAGAACTTTACCTCCAGAATTCATCCAAACTACCCAACAATCAGGGGTTCGAGGGTCCTAGTCGACAATCCGATATTGCCCAAGTTTGGTCCCCAAGAAACCCCACAAGGGCCCACAATCAATCAATCGTATAGGCTTAGAAACAAGAGGGACATTCAATCAATCAATAAGCCAGCTAGGCATAATGTTCAATGGCGAACAATATCAATTAGCATTTCAAATAGGCCGAACGTATCATTCAATCAATCAATCATTTCAGAAATTCGACTATGGACAAGAGGGATTTCATTTCAAGACATGTATTACGTTAAAAGATTGGATATGGACTCAATATGTCAAGAGATAGGTATTTAAAACACCAAGAAATCAAGTTGAGTCCGGAAATGGGTGCTTGGGAGTGCAAACGAGCGCCTAAAACAAAGTTTTCGGTCAGTAGCTTGGCGCTAGGGCACCCAAGCTACTGGAGAAATAGGAGTTTTTGTCCGAGAGTGGGCGCCTATATGTGCGCGCTCAAGCGCCAACTCTCGAGTGAAATCTCATTTTCTTGTCTTTTGATTTTTTTCGAATTTTTTATCAAAAAATAAATTTTTGAGGTTCTCCTATACGAAAAAACATTTATAAAACATCATTTCGGATTTTGGTTTTGAAATTTTTTGAAAGATCGTTTTAACGTCAAAAATACGATTTTTGTCCATATCACCCGTTTTTCAATCGTTCTTAGTTCCTTATTCCTCTTAGTCCATGGTCCATCATTCAAAACTCAATCCCAAGCATGGGTACAAGAGTCAAGATGAATTATTTAGCATGGGATTTGCATATTCAAAGAGTTGAGCATAGATTGGCAAGGATGACAAAACAACAACATAAGTTCTCATGCTCAACATATCAATGGATATCAAATTCTTAATAGCTCAAACATGCTTGATCCATGAAGGAAGAGCGGAAAATACATGCTCATGAAGAGGAGAAGAAGCCATAAGTCTTACCTGTGGTCCTTTGGTCTCGATTCACATTATGTTCCTGGATTCCAAAAAATATCCCCAGTGATAACACCTAGCATTCAATACCAAGATTCTTGGTTAACATATGATAAGTTTCATTTTATCTCAAAATTCCTAATACTATAATGGTAAGATTTTTCCCTATAACTAACTTGACTTAATGCTCTTTCTAACGTTGGCCCTCGATTGACGATCCAACGGTCGGATCGTCCTCTATATCCGTTCAAAGTTAACCTTCATTACTAACTCTATTCCCGTTGCTCTGGCAGGTTGCATTCTAAAGGCATTTTTGGATGTTTTGCTCTATATTTTTGTATGTTTCTTGATTCTATAGTTATCTACACTCGATAATCTTTCTAACGGTATATAATATAGGCCAAATTGAAGAGATTAAGGTGGGTTTTGAAGAATTAGAAGTTGAGGTTAGTGCAGTGAGGCAGTGAATTCTGAGGATAAAGAAGTGTGGGTGTGTTTAATTTGATTCCATCACATTAAACTTTACTAAATTCTCACATAATTTCATATGTTTTTCCTTCACTAAGAGCCTTATTTAGTTTCCTCATCTCCTATCAATAATTTTCCCATTATATTCAAACTTCATCGCTAACTATCATGCCATAAATTATATATGCATATATATCATCACTTCAAATCTTAACAAGACATTCTTACTTACCCAAATATCGATGTGGTGAGAGTAAAAAATCCTTGACTCCTTCCTTTGAAGTCTTCACTTATCGCGATCACGATTCCAACTAATTTTTCTCACTATTCGGAAGAAAATATTGCCCCACTATCGGTATGTGGGTGTAACAATTCTTCTCCCAAAAACAAAATGGTGCAGACACTTAGTACTATACCGTAGTATCTCCTTAATCCTTGCTTAGTCGTTGGAGTTAATAATCCAATAACTTCATCAAAGAGCAAAGGAAATGGAGATCGAGAAAGAGTTGCCTTTTGTTTGGTGTGAGGTGGACTAGCCAAGCACAAGCTTTTATAAACTCACTAAGGCTTCCCACTTCCTAATTTTTCCAATGTGGGATAAGGGATTTATGGTGCCCAAGCTTTCTTTCCTTCACAAATTTTCCAATGTGGGACAAACTCCACTTTTACTCACTTAACGTTCCTTAATATTAGTGGAGTCACTAATGGCACCAATCCACATAATTTCTAGGTTTCTTGCTTCTATAAATATCATAATTCGATGATCTTTCCAATAGTAGGTTTCGATCAACAATCTAACGGTTGGATTCTTGCTTAAAACACCTCAAACATCATTCCCGCCACTGCTACTGTTCCTCGGCAGCCTTGGCAAGTCACATTCTACTGCCATTTTCAGATGTTTTTCTCCGTGTTTTTGAGTAATTCTTGATTCTAACATTATCTACACTCGATAAGGTTTCTAACGGTATATAATATGGGTCATTTTGATGAGAAAAGGATAGGTTTTGAAGCCTTGTAAGATCGATGTATTGCGGAAACAGTGGCATCCGAGAATAACATTATTTCGTGTGCGTGTTTGGATTCGATCCTTAAACCTAAAGCCTCCAAATATTTTTCAAATCAAAATATTCTTTAAATTAAACCACCTATGGATTCAAGCCTCAAAATTCCTCACTCTTATTTCATAGGATAGAATTTTTCAAGTTACTACAGGTAAATTGCATCAACACCCCATGTGACATATGAAAAGAGCTAAAAGCCCCACATGAAAAATAAAATAGCTGATTTCACCCTTGTGATTTCAATTTTCTAGCTTACTCTCCCCACTAGATATTTAATCTAATTTTGGACTTGCATTTACATAAAATGCCCTCATATGAATAAGAAACCCTAATCCCATTTGTGAATGTAGGTTTTACACAAAATTCCGCACATAAATTCTGTTTTTCTTTAATCATTTTTGAATCTACTTTCTCTCAAGATTCAGCCTTTGTCCTACACTACACCAAACCAGTCCATTGAAATTAAAAGTTAATCTCCCAATGGTAGTATTGTATATGAAAGAAATATGGTTCTTGTAAATTCGGAATTGCAACTATCACTGTCATCTTCCATGGAGGAGCTAGGTACTCGACGAATATGGATCTTCATCTCCCCCAATATTTTGTCATAAGAGTTTCCCCCAATATTGATCTTCATATCTTGTGGTTAGATTATGTAACCATCCGGATCTAGAACTTCCGTCCGTAGATCGGAATCGCTACCTGTGGGGAGAGCTCAATAAAATTCTCATTTACAAACTTGTTACATAACCTTCTTACAAAATCGTATTCATATTCTACAACTCATGATACCATTCATGCTCAATTACAAGCCTCAGAAATTCTCATATTCTCTAAGACATCGAACTCTACAACAATAATGTCCTGATACATCATAAGTTTATGGATCAATGGGGATACTACAAACTATTACAATTTCTAAAACTCAGAGAATCTCTAATTTAAACATCAAAGTACAGAATATCAAACTCATAAGCATTTATTCATGATGATTCCTTATAGTTACGTGTTAAACGATTCGTCCTATAACTGCAATATTTCATCTACTATATATTTACAATAGTTCTAAAATGGAGAACAAGCAATTCTACGGATACCAAGCTTAGGCAGCAAACCAAAAACTATTCACCTGCACATGTTAAAATTTTATAACTGCAATTCGAATGACTTAGTAAGGAGTTATGGTTAGTAATAAAACGGTAAAGTGAATGAACAAATGGATCAAAAGTCGATTTAAACAGAAAATTTCAGAATCCAATAATTGACAGATGAGTCAATCAATAAGCTGGGATAGTTCAACAATTGAGTACGCAACAAGTACTAAGCTCCGGTAGTCCAATAAACGAGAGATTAATCATATATCAAATTCAAAGGGTCAATAGATAAGAACTGATTCAAACAATGAGTCTAGAAATCCATTATCTTATACACAAATAATCGAATCGATAAATCAAATAGAGGATAAACGAGATTTATAAAAGAGTTAAAATGTGCAATATGATTATGAGGGTTCAAGAACCAAATAGAATTAATAACTCAAGCCTCGACTCAATATCAAATACACAATCGAATTACATAGGCAGAACTAGTGTTTGGTATATTTGTCACCCTTATCACTTCTAAACATATACACAATATCAATCAATCAGATTAATTCAATTTAAATCAACATCTTATCCCTTTAGCCTCTCCCTCCAGTGGCCGCTTGTAATGCCCCAAGATCCAGGGACGGCCGCCCCTAGGCCGGCAACGCCACCTGTGGTTAGGCGGACCTCTAGCGAGCTAACAACAATGCAACGAAAATAACTAAATATCTCATTTACATATTTATACAACCCCAATAACGTATAGGGACCTTTACAAACTATGGTCTCACGGCTACAAGCCCAAAATAAAACCAAAACATAAGGTAATGTACAAATTTCACTACCTAATACATAATCTAATGGCTACAAGCCATTTACATCATTATTCAGGTAAACCATCGACCAAAGCAAAGCATAAGAGCTTAAAACGAACCTAAAGAGCTCCAAATGCAAATTCACCTACACATGGTAATATATTTGAATAAGTCCACTGACTTAGTAAGAAGCATAGCTATGGAATGGAGAAGAATAAGGAAGCCAATAAACGAGTAAAGAGGCAATAAACTCAACAATGAAAATGAACATGCCAACGATTGCAATTATCTCACAAGCAATGTAAATGAATGGTTCAGCAAAAGCATAAACGATAGCTTGGAAAGAGCATAAACAATAGCTCGTCAATAGTATAAACAATAGCTCGACAAGAGCACAAATAATAGCTCAGCAAGAGCGTAATTAATCATAATAACAATGAGCACAATCGTATTGCAAAGGCAGAACTATTGTTTGGTTGATCTGTCACCCTTATAACTCCATAACAATATATAATCCTTATGCCTCCATAGGGTCCCTCCCTCGAGTGGCCACTCGGAGGGATAACCCAGCCAACTATAGACACTGTCGACGTACCACGTGTCGTAGACTAGTCTGTGGAAAACCTACCTCCAGGCCTCCACAGGACTATCTAAATGATGGGGAAGCCATCCAGGGGATTCACTATCGGCCCAATGCCGCCCGGCATCCCTCCTGAGACTTCCCAGGGCCCAATAATCAATCGATCAATCGGTTTCCAATCAATACAAACAAATAAATTATAACAATGTGAAGCTCCAACAATAATCAGAATTCGGACATAATCAATTAATCAAATTCAATTAGGGATTCAGAGTAATAGTCCGAAATAACAAGACGAAGCTTTACCACGAATTCGAATTCGATCAAATATTTCAATACAATATTGGGACATAAAAAATGTACGCTTGGATTGAGGAGAGCTTATTGGAGTGAAATATGGACTTAGAATATCAAAAAAAGAAGTTAAATCAAAATTTGGCTTTTTATCTAAGGTGCAAATGAACGGGCAATTTCATTTCAAAATAATATCAAATTATTCGAACTTATTCTTGTTTGGGGTGAGAGAATGAATCAATAACATTTGTTAAATTTGAACTCTATTTCATTCGAACTTCGGATTAGGAAGAAAATCATTTTTGAAGTTTCCAAAACATTGAAAAGAGATGAAATATGGACGTAAAAAAGGCAAAACGACTCAAAATCGAATATAAAACATTCTGGAACGGACGCGACCGCGGACACAATGGGCACGGATGCGTGTAAAACTTCCAAATTTTCTATCCCTGGCGTGTCCGCGAGAGAAAACTGGTGCGGTCGCTCCCGATGAACAGTAACCGGGAATTTTTTTTTTGTAGAATCTCCTTCACAAATCAGACCTCCGAAAATGTAAAATTTAGCCATAGTTTGTTTTAGTCATCATTGAGATTTTTAATTTTTAATTTTATAGAAAATTTTGGCAAAATACCAATCTTGGTGTTCTTTAAGTATAAAGTGGTTAAAGTCTCTTTTTGTCTATAATTCCAACATCATCAAGAATACAATAGCATAGGATGGAGTCAAGGTTTCAATCGAATCAAGTGTCCCAAACAAGAAATTCCAATGATGTTTCAACAATACGATTCAATCGATACAAGAATTGAAATTAACCGATACAAGTTCCAATCCATAGCAAATATGCAAAAGAGAGAATAGCTATGATCCTTATCTTATAAGCCAATCAAAAACTTGCTAGTAGTGGTTCACACCTCAATCAAAACCTAGGAAATCAAAATCATAAGTTTTATACCATATTCTATATATGTAGAAAACACCACACATAACAACTAAAATTCCTATCTTACCAAGTAAGCAACCTTCCTTTCCCCTTCCTTGAGTTAATTTTGAATTGAAATTGATGTTGAAAGGTGGAAATTCCTTTGGAAAAGAAGACAAGATAGAGAAAATTTGTCTAGCAAATTTTTCTTCTCTCTTTCTCTCTTTTTCTCTCTTTCTCTTTTCTCTCTTTTTTTTCCTTCCCTCCTTGCACGAAAATTATAGCTAAATTTTTGAAAATTTGTTGGTTATAATATAGAAAAATGTTGGGATTTATTGGGTATTTTTAAAATTGATGCAAGGTGTCACTTGGTTGTGGTTTCTAGCTTATTAGTCCAATTATTCCATAAACTTGGTTGGAAATTAATTTGGCATATATTATGCAAATATCTTTGCTACTTGTGTGTGTATCCATGTATATATGTATAGGTATATATATGTATATATTTTGATTTTTGTTTGCAGCATACTATAGTGTATAACATATGGTATAACCAATTAAGTTTTGGACTAAATTTTTGGCTATAATTTTGAACTAAAACTTATTTCTTTGGTCCAAAATAATATGTGTAATAATTTTCTCGAAGATGATAAAATATTTTTGGTTAGGAGAAAAATCTCAAATCGGCGTGAAATCGGTTACCGATTAGGATTTTTTTTAAAATATTTTAAAACGTCTATCGATTGAAAATTTAGGATTCAAAAATCAAATTAGGGAAATATTTGGCTAAGAATTTAATTAGATAAATTTTCTCACTTTAAAATTAAATTAGGGGAATTTTCGGGTTGTCACACCGCTCAGAGGGGAGCAAACATATAGCCAATTCGGCACAGTCAACTACGTGCCTTAGAACCAGTTCTCTAGAATACCTATCTCTAGGCAACCGTGGATGGTCCAATAAATGGGAAAACCCTATAGGAGACAAACCGACGGTATAATACTGCCCAACCGTCTCTCTGGTGATTCGTCCGAGCCCAACAATCAATCAATCACAATATGTCCAATATAAACAAATTAGAAGTTTTGAACCAATTATCGGACACAACAAATCCATCCATAGAATAGTAAACGATGAATATCAATCAATCATAATAGGTCCTATTTAATCAATATGAAATTTCAATGAATATCGGACGTAATCAATTGATTTAATTCAAATTTTGGACATCAAATGATATTTCAAGCTCAAAAAATCTTAAAGGAGTGATTTTATGGATATATCAAATGATAATTCGAGTTCAAATACTTCAAGGAGTAATCCACGGACATATCGCTTCAAAAAAGTGAATCATAATATTTTGAAAACATTTTAATAAAGTGAGATTCAAAGAAGTACAATTCATAAATAATGATTTGAAAGCATTTCAAAGAAGTGAAAATGGTAGACAATATTTTAAAAACGTTTTAGAAAAGTGAGAATCATAAATAGTAATTTGAAAACATTTCAAAGAGTAATAATTAGAAACAATACTTTGGAAATGTTTTAGAAGAGTGGAAACCACAATAATATACTTTAGAGTATTTTCAAAAAAGAGAATTTTGGACATTTTAAACAAGATTTTCGAGTTGGAAAATAGTTCAAAAGTATGAAACACAGATATGTCAAGTTAAAAATTAATAAACAAAAACATTTTGCGCCGGGCGCACTCCACACCTAAAAAACGGCCGAAGCCACTGTCTTGAGTGCCTCTGTACTCAATAATGGGCGTAGTTGCGCCCAAGGTAATTTTCTTTTCCAGAAAATTTCAGCAAGAATCTTGCCCTTTGAAGTTTCGTAATCAAGTTCAAAAAGTTGGAAAATTTACCAATTCAAGTCCATGCCATGACTCCACCATCAAGTCAAGATATAATACACGTTTAACCAAGAATTCCACTTACAAATTGACAAGCCAAATATTTTAGATACCATAATGAATTCTATATATCTATGAGATCAATCAAAGCAAGGATTTCACAACTTACAAAAAGGGCAAAGCAACTTTAAGCTCAGGCTCATTATATTCAGAGCAAGGAAATGAAATCATAACCCAAATGATTCTATTATTAATGAGCAGAAGGGATAATCATAATCCTCACCTCAATTCTTGGGTTACAATCCACAATATGCTCCAAGAAAATCCCTTAATCATTCAATATTAAAACCTATTTGTTAATCATATTTCCAAGAACTTCAGTCTCTATTCCAAAAATTTTATCTCAAAGTTCCTATTAATATAACATGAACTTTTCCTTCTACAATTATCTAAGCTCGATGATCCTTTTAACGGTGGCTTCTAATCATCGATCCAATGGTCAAATCTTCATTTATACCCACTCAAAATTCTTCCATTGCTAATGCCCCTGTTTTCAGTAGAATGGACATATTGTCTTTCATTAACATTTTCGACTACTTTTCTCCATGTTTTTTAGTGATTCTTGATGGTAACATTATCTAAACTCGATAAGATTTCTAATAGTATATTATATGAGCCAATTTGATAAGACTAAGATGGGTTTTTAAGTTTTGGAAATTAGAGGTTATGCAGGGGCAGTAGATTTATTCTTTTTAAAATTTAAAATTTAAAGTTTATTTAATACAAATATTCTTTTTCTTTCTTAAAAATTTGATCATTTTAGAATATATCAATAATAATTTTTTTCTTATGCATCGTACCGGAAACATGCTGGTATTAATTTCATGTATTTTATATCTTTCTTACGTAAAGTGATAAGATTCTTACGATATTTTTGAGAAAATGGTTTAAACTAATTAATTTATCATCATAGCGCAAACACGGAACAAAGACTATTAATGTAAGTGTCACAATACATAATCCCATGCTGTACCACCGTACCCACTTCATCCCCGGTCTCAACATATCACAATTTGGCATTCTAAACAAATCTATTAAGATATGTCTAGGTATTCATTCCATTGTTTTTTTTTTTTTCTTCATATTTTAGCACAAAATAATAGACTGATGGATCATACCATGTGGCACTATCTAGAAGACGTTGTTTGTAAATGATACAGAGCAATTTTGTAGGCAGTGCTAGCCAAAACCAAAACAGATTAAGCACTTCATTCACTATATTATTATTTTTATGACCATATATACACTTTGGACCACGTACTGACTTTTTTTTTTTTTTTTATAAGTATGACCTCGTACTGACTTAAACATCATAGGGACTAATCACCTGGGTATCTATCGGCAAGCTTAATGTGTTCTTTGTATTCAGTGCGGCACCCTTGAAGAAATAGACTGTTATGGTCAGATTATGTAATGACTCGAATCTAGAACTTCCGTCCCTAAATCGGAATCGCTACCTGTGGGGAGAGCTCAATAAAATTCTTATTTACAAACATGTTACATAACCTTCTTACAAAATCGTATTCATATTCTACAACTCATTATACCATTCATGCTCAATTACAAGCCTCGAAAATTCTCATATTCTCTAAAATATTGAACTCTACAACAATAATGTCCTGATACATCATAAGTTTATGGATCCATGGGGATACTACAAACTATTACAATTTCTAAAACTCAGAGAATCTCTAATTTAAACATCAAAGTGCAGAATATCAAACTCATAAGCATTTATTCATGATGATTCCTTATAGTTACGTGTTAAACGATTCGTCCTGTAACTGCAATATTTCATCTACAACATATTTACAATAGTTCTTAATTGGAGAACAAGCAATTCTAAGGATACCAAGCTTAGGCAGCAAACCAGAAACTATTCACCTGCACATGTTAAAATTTTATAAAATAAATTCAAATGATTTAATAAGGAGTTATGGTTAGGAATATAATGGTAAGGTGAATGAATACATGGATCAAAAGTCGATTTAAAGAGAAAATTTTAGAATCCAATAATTGAGAGATGAGTCAATCAATAAGCTCGGATAGTTCAACAATCGAGTATGCAACAAGTACTAAGCTGCGGGAGTCCAATAAACAAGAGATGAATCATATAGCGAATTCAAAGGTTCGATAGATAAGAGCTGTAATGCCCCGGTATGGTAAACGAACGAAATGAGCGAACATTGATCCCAAACGCTACTCGCGAATGGGAAACTAACTATCAAACCATAAACAAAAAAATCCAAATACATTTATAACTTAATAGTTCAACATCCAATAATTTACAATTTAAGTCCTCCAAGATTTCATCATGGGATCCACAAAAAAATTACAACTAACCATACTTAAACTTTTACACAAGTCCAACTTAGTTAAATACATGACTGTTGGCAAAAATACAAAGTGATAACATTAAGCTCACATCAATCTCCAATCGTCTCATCACCTATATGGTAATATAAAATCATGAGTCCACCGACCCAACAAGTTTATGGCATAGAAGAGATGGATGATACAATAAAGGAAGTAAGGAAACACCAAGTGATCATGGGAAGAATCAAATTCATGAATGTGATTTTCAACATAAACAAAATAAGACAATCATGCGAAACAATTAGCTCGGATCAATTTTCACATTCATGTCACTGAGACGTATATGTGGCTGAAACAATTATTTGGTAGATCTGTCACCCTTATCACTCCTATCATATAATCTTTGCACCTTATTCCTCCAAATTACCATGGAGTCGTCACTCACAAGGATATACGAAAATCACTTCCGAGTAGTTACTCAAGCGGATATAACTAGGCATAGCCACCGCAACACGTCGACCACGAGCCTGGGAGTAACTCTTTGGTATCCTACCTCCAGGACTCTTTTGAAACTACCCAACATGCAAGAATTCACAGGGTTTCGATCGACGACCTGATATCGCCCAATCAAGATTCCCTGTGAATCCCCAGGGCCCAACTTATCAAACTTTCATATAGGTTCAGAACGAACATGGCATAATCAAACATAGAGCCCCATTTGGGCATGAATTTCAAAACGAACAGAATATATTCAAACATTTAGCCATGTCGGGCAAGGATTTATATAGCCAATAATTTGACAAACGATTTCGAAATGAATTTCGAACTTGTCCAAAATGAACAAAACATATGCGAACATAGAGTCATATTGAGGCAGGAATTCAAATGGTCAATAGGTTCAAACAATAATTCGAGTTGGCTCTCAGACTTAAGAGAAATTTTTTTTTTAGAAGTCTTAAAATGTTTTCAAGAAGTGAAATATGGATTTGGTTTGGCGAATCAAAGTCAAGATGTAAAGATTTGAAGACTAGAATGGGTACTAGAATGCCCAATTAAAATTGGATAGTTTCAACGAAACCAGAAATTTTTGGTTAATCACGAGTACAAACGATTCGATTTTTGCCCAATTAGGGAAAATTGCATTTTTGATCCCATACGATAGGTCATTTTCAAATTCTAGTCCTATTTATCTAAAAATAAGCAGTTTAGTCCCACAATTTTTAGATCCATTGTAATCTGCATCCCCTAGTTGCTTTTTGGATGGAAAAGGCACAAGTCATGTAACGCCCCGGATTTCTAGAGCATCCGCCCCTAGGTCCGGGAAGCTACTCTCCAACGGAAAGCTAACTAATATCCGTAAATAGAAAATTCGCAAGGCGTTCATAACTTAACAACTTAAACATTTCATAATTCATAACTAAAATTCTTTTTGCTTCAAGATATATCATGACTTCCACAAAATACCACTAATTGTACTTAAATTCTTACAAGTTCAACTTAGATTATACATGGTCAAATACATAAGTCAAAATACTAAATGCTACTTGAGGTCTTCACATTCCAACTCTATCAAGTCAATTTCCTACATGGTAATTTGAAGTCATGAGTTCACTGACCCAGCAAGTTCATGGCATTGGGAGACGAAGAGTATAACAAAGGAAGCAAGAAGCCAACAATGATTATGACAAAAAAAATCAAACATGAATGTGATTTGCAACAAATGAAATTATAAGGACGATCATACAAAACGAATAGCTCAAAATAATATTACATTCATGTTAATCTTATATATGGCTGAAACTAACATTTGGTGGGTCTGTCACCCTTATAACTCCAACAAAACACATATATATATATATATGCCTTATCCCTCCAAATTGCTAACTCGAGTGACCACTCGTACAGCACACACATATTTTGAAGCACGGCCGACCGCGTGCCTCGAATAGCTGTTTGGAATCCTAACTCCAGGACTCCTCCGGGCCACCCAACAGACAGGGATTTTCAGGGATTCAAACTGACAATCCGATATCGCCCAATCCAAATCCACCTACAAACCCCCAGGGCCCAACGTACATGCATATAGGTTTAGATTGGATAAACATAATCAAACATATAAGTCCGAATTGGGTTACGTATTCAAATATCGAATGAATTCAAGAACGGTTTGGATTAGACATCGGACGTAGGAAAACTTATTTTAAAAGATACATGCTTTATTTCATTCCTATTTATTTGTATATACATATATATATTCATGTCTATATATTTTTGAAATTTCGAGTGAAATTCTAGATTAAAATCTGAAATTTTCTCTTTTCTTTCCCCTCTTTTTTTTTTTTTTTATTTTTCATTGAAATTTTAGATTTAAAGTTTGGAAATTATATTATATTTATAAAAATGTATATATATGTATATTGAAGTTTTGACTGAAATTCCAGATTTAAAAAAAAAAAATCTGGAAAATCTATTTTACTGATTTTAAATTTTCTTAATCTTGTTGAAATTGAAAGAATGCAATCCGAAAATTATATTATATATATATATTTATTTATTATTTTTTTCTTTGATATCTTAACTGAAATTCCAGATTTAAAATCTGGAAAAATAAACATTTTATTTATCTTTAATTTTCGAAAATTCATTGAATTTACCATATAAAAATCTGGAAATATATTATACATATTCATACATTTTTTTTTCTTGAAATCTTAACTGAAATTCCAGATTAAAAAATCTGAAAAAATGTACATTTTATTTATGTTTAATTTTTGAAAATTCATTGAATTTTCCGTATTAAAATCTGGAAATATATTATACATATACATACATTGTTTTCTGAAATTTTTAACTGAAATTTCCAGATTTAAAAATCTGGAAAAATATACATTTTATTTATTTTTAATTTTTAATTCTCGAAATTTTGTTGAATCTCTCATATTAAAATTTGGACATCAGATTTTGTATATATATAAATACATATACATTGCTTCAAAACCGATATGTGTATATATATAATTTTAAAATACAAGATTCATTTATATATATATATTGCCTCAAAATCGATATGTGTATATATATATATTTTTAAAATCGAAGATTCAAGTTCTTAAAGTTTACAACTTTTACAAAAGTTGACATAAGTCCAAAAACTCGATTTTCTTAAAATTTGGCTTAGGTTTTCCATTTTCCATGTCCAAATCCATACACAAACCAATGTATGAATCTAAGATATTCAAGATCACCATAATACAAATAACAAAGGAGGGTTGAGCTTATAGATTCACTAAATCACAAGGAAATTACAAATAAAAGCTCATGCCGCATATTGCATATATCATATTAAGGAATCAACGAAAGAGGCAATGGAAATCGATCAAGGAGGTAAAGAAAGCCATAAACTTACTTCTGTCCTAAGTCTCTTTTTTGGTTAGGGGTTAGATGTTCCCAAGCCTAGAGATAAATTACCTAAACAATGATCAAACACAACATAATAAGA